>PVIH01007972.1:75952-95572 GCA_004025045.1 Sigmodon hispidus
CTGTGCCACTGGTGTTATATTTAGGAAGTGGTGGCCTGTGCCAATTTGTAGAAGTGTATTTCCCACTTTCTCTTCTAACAAGTTCAAAGTGGTTGGGGTTAAGTTGAGGTCTTTGATCCACTTGGATTTGAGTTTTGTGCAGGGTGACAGGCTCAGATCTATTTGCATTTTTCTACACACTTCCTTCCAGTTATGCCAATACCATTTGTTAAATATACTATCTTTTTTCCATTGAATGTTTTGGGCCTCTTTGTCAAAAATCAGGTGTTCATAGGTTTTTGGGCTAATGTCTGGATCCTCAATTCTATTCCATTGGTCCACAAGTCTGTTTTTATGCCAGTACCAGGCTGTTTTTATTACTGTAGCTCTATAGTATAGCTTGAAGTCAGGGATGGTGATACCTCCTAGGTTCTTTTGTTGAGTAAAATTATTTTGGCAATCCTGGCTTTCCTGTTATTCCAAATGAAATTGAGTATTGTTCTTTCAAGGTCCAAAAAATATTGTGTTGGGATTTTGATAGGCAGTGCATTGAATCTGTAGATTGCCTTTGGTAGAATTGCCATTCAGAGGGAAAGCTGAACACAAAGAAAATATATGTGTAGTAATCTTATTTGCATTTCCACCCCTGATAAACCATGCTTATGATTATTAAAAAAAAGAAAATCTATAATCCACAAAATAAAAAACCTAGAAGAAATTGACAGCTTTTTGGACACATATCATTTACCAAAATTAAATCAAGTGCAGATTAAATAGCTAAACAGACCTATAAACTTATAGGAAATTGAAGCTCTCGTTAAAAGCCTCCCAGGTATAAAAAAGCCCAGTTCCAGAAGATTTCAGTGCAGCATTGTACCAGACATTCAAAGGTGAGCTATTACCAATAGTCTTTAAACAGTTTCACATAGTAGAAATTGAAAGAATAGTGTCAAACTCTTCATGAGGCCACAATTACACTAATACAAAAGCCACTCAAAGATGCAACAAAGAAGGGAAACTACAGAACAATTTCCCTCATGAATATTATTGCAACAATTCTCAGCAAAATTCTGGCAAACCATATACAACACATCCACATGATCAAGTAGGCTTCATCCCAGAAATGCAGAAATGTATCAACATATGAAAAACCAAAATGGTATTCATTATATAAACAAATTGAAGGAAAAAACCACATGGTCATATCCATAGATGCTAAAAACGCCTTTACAAAATCAAACACTACTTTATGATAAAATTCCTGGAGAGATCAGGAATACAGGAAAAACATCTAAATATAATAAAGGAGATTTACAAGAAGCCTCCAGTTAACATCAAACTACTTAATAGATAAAAAATCAAAGCAATCCCATTAAAATCAGGAACTAGCAAGGATGTTCTCTGTCCCCTTATATAGTCAATATAGTTCTTGAAGTTTTAGATGAAGTAATAAGAATGAAAGGAGATTAAGAGAATACAAGTTGGAAATGAAGTGAAAATATCTCTATTTGCAGATGAAATAAGTGACCCACAAAATTCTACTAGGGAACTTCTACAGCTGATAAACACCTACAGAAATGTAGCAAAATACAAGATTAATTCAAAGAAATGAGTAGCCCTCCTATATACTAAATATAAAAGGGCTGAAAGAGAAATAAGGGAAACGTCACCCTTTGTAATAGCTGCAAATAGCATTAAATACCTTGGAGTTACTATAACCAAAGAAGTAACAAATCTATTTGACAAAAACTTAAAATCACTGAAGAAAGAATTTGAAGAGGATATCAGAAAATGGGAAGATCTCCAATGTTCCTGGACAGGTAGGATTGCCAAAATAAAAATGTCAGTTTTACCCTAAGAAATCTACAGATTCAATGCACTTCCCATCAAAATCTCAACACAATTTTTCAGAGACCTTGAATAAACAATACTAATTTTCATTTGAAATAATTGGAAAGCCAGAATTGTCAAAACAATTTTGCTCAACAAAAGAACCTCAGGAGGCATCACTATCCCCAACTTCAAATAATAATATATAGCTACCATTATAAAAACAGCCTGGTACTGGCATAAAAACTGACTTGTGGATGAATGGAATCTAATTGAAGTTTGCAAGATAAACTCAAAAACCTATGAACATCTGATTTTTGACAAAGTGGCCCAAAATAGTCAGTGGAAAATGATAGTATCTTTAACAAATGGTTTTGGTATAGCTGGATGGTATTGTGTACATAGATCTAAGCATATCACCTTGTACAAAACTCAAATCCAAGTGGATCAAAGACCTCACCGTAAAACAAGCCATACTGATTCTGACAGAAAAAAAGTGGAAAAATACCCTCCACTGTATTGGCACAGGTGACCACTTCCTAAATATAACACCAGTAGCACAGACACTAAGAACAACAATCAATAAGTGGGATCTCCTGAAATTGAGATGCTTCTGTGAAGCTGAATACACAGTCAATAGGACAAAATGACAGCATAGAGAATGTGAAAGTATTCACCTACCCTACAAGTGACAGAGGACTGATCTCTCAAATATATAGAGAACAAAATGAACTAGAGCCCAAAACCTTGAATTATCCAATCAAAACATTGGGTTCAGAACTAAAAAGGAAGATATTATTGTCAAGATAATTAGAGACAAGATAGTTGTTAAAAGTTTACTTTTGCTTTTAATTATATAGTTCTAAAATTCAATAACATTTTCTTTAAAGTCAAAAAAAAGATTCCAAAGATTAGAGACACGTGGGCTTATTTCACCTAAAGAGTAAACTAAACTAATCCTCTACCCTATGAAAAAGACTTAACACATTCTATATTAATTTCTGATCACTTTTAAGAAGTCAAAATGTTCCCAAGCCCATTGAAATTATAAGATTTCAATATAGTTCCATACCAATTTAGTCACAAAAAGTGTTTTCTATACAGCAATCAAAATGTCACTCTTTCATGTTGAAATTTAATGCTAAAGGCATTGAATTATCTGTCTCTTCTTAAAAAGCTACAGGAGAAAAGAAAAAGAGAAAGTAAGCACTACAATCTTTGCCCCTGATGGGGAATGTGAAAAATTGCCCTCAGTTCTCTACAGAGTAGATGTATATGAAAAGACTTTGATTCAGGGCCAATTAATTTTCTAATATCGGAAAGATTCTAATTTAATGTGAATGTGTTTACTTATAACTGTCATTTTTAAGGCTTGTCTTTTCCTGGATTCTCATTTTCTGCCATGTAGTGATTATTATAAAGAAAAAGTAACCATTGTGGTGAAGTAAAAAATTAAAAATAATTAAAAAAGTACTCTCTAGTCTCCACCTGGCCACCCGAGAAACATGTAGGACCCAGAAGAACAAGGGGCTGCTTACATGGCCACATGGCCAGGTAGGTTCATGAAAATGGATTGAATTAAGATGAAAGAGCTAGCTAGCAATGTGCCTGAGACATAAGCCATACAGCATAAAATTAATTTAAGCATCTGAGTTATTTTAGGGGGGATAAAAGTAGCCACGGCAGGTCGGAACCTCTGGCCCAAATGAGGCCGGAAATCATTTACAGCAGTCCCTTCCTATCACTTCAAAAGCAATGGCATCCTTCAATAGTCAAACATGCAGAAACCATGATTCTTATGGAAATATTCAATCAGAAAAATAAAACAGCAAAATCTGCAAAAAAGAAAAAAGAAAGTACTCTCCAATGGATGCATCCCTTGTTTGACGGGGACCCCCATGCCCCAGCTCCTTTTTATTATGTCTCCATGTAGAATACTTATTTGTTCCTTGCAGAATGGAGTCTTCTCTTGCTGGAAAGACTTATGTGCTTTCCTGCAAGGGTAGGAGCAGTCAAGCATACAGATTAATTCCTTTATCTCTGATGTCTGTGTTAATGGGAAAAATATTTCTGCATTTTTTGTTTTATTCATTTTTTTAAAGAGAGTAGAAGAGGAAAGTATGTTGGGGTCTAGACAAAGATAAGAAATAGATGTTGAACCAGAATGCAAAAGAGACAGAAGTTCATCAGATCCTGAAGCATATGTTAATTTAAATAACTTTCTGCTTTCTCTATAGCTGGATCATAGAATATTTATCACCCCAAACATTGCTATGCAAATATGCTAATCAATCAATTAACCACTTTAAGGATTTTAAAATGTTACCTAATAGAAGGGACATTATAGGAGACTGTCAATTCACTTGTATTTTCCACATCCCAGTACTCATTCCAACATCCAGTATACAGTGGTAAGCATTTGGAAAAAAGTTTTTATTTATTAATAAATAAATGTAGACTCTGTCTGCAGGAAAAGAATAAATCTCATGTCTGATCTCCAATGAGGATAATATTTCCAGGTAAAATAAATTAAGATAATATTTTATTAAGATGGTAGGTTTTTTTTATTGTTTTAATCCCCAAACTTTGTTGTACACCACCATTAAGCTAGTCTTTCTCAACCTTTCTTGCTGTGACTCTACAGTCATGACTCCCAACCATACAATAATTTAGTTGCTACTTTATCACTGTATTTTGTGACTGTTATGAATCATAATGTCAGTATGTGATATATGACCCCAATGGGTCTCAACTCACATGTTGAGAACCACAGCTTAGATAAATATGAATTTCAAGATTCACTACCTCAATATGCTAAAAAGATAATAAGAGTACATAGTAGTCCCACAAAGCACAGAATACCAGACACTTCAAAAACATAAGCCTGTAAAATAATCAAACTATTTTCTTTTCAATGCCAGATTTTTCCAAGTTAGCCAGTTTAGTGAAGGTCTTAAACAGCTGTCATTTTTAGTGGTTTTTTTATGTAATATATTTTGATCCTTGTTTATCCTCACTCAGCCTCTCTCAAAACCTTCCCACCTCCCTGTCTACCTAACTCCTCTTTTATTCTTATCATTTTTTTAGAAAGCAAAATAAAATTCCAAACAAACAAGCAAACAATAACAAAGCTAGAATAAGAAGAAAAGAAAGAACACAAGAAACATAGATGAACAAAATTATCACTTATAAAACAGAAACTCAGAAACTATGATACACAAGCAAAAAAGCAGTAAGATATAAATGGTTCAAACACAAACTATGAGACAAAAAGTTCAAAAAATTTTCATTGAATGATCTGGTAATCCACTGCTGGGCATGGGGTCTACCCTTATGTGTGGTTAATATATCTAATGAAATTGCATTGGAGAAAACAATATAATCCTTTACTAGTGCTTGTCAATTATAGTTAGCTTCTTCATTAGAGATAGAGAAGCTCTTATTGTTATTCCCAATAGAAAAGAAAACAATTCTATAGCTGATGTCATATGATAATTGAAAGAATAGATGTAAAATTGGGCTAGTACAAAATACATGTGGGATATTCTACATAAATTTGCTTTTGCTTCCTGAAACATGGAGTCAGAGCAGATTTCTCCAAGAACAGATGACATACAAATAAATCCTACATTGGTCTGAGAAGGCAATGGTCAGATGACAGTCCAAGAATACATATAACAACATAAATATAATATAGCACCACCAGGATCTACTGGTTGTACAACAGTAAGACCTGAAAATGCAAATATAGAAGAAGCAGAAGGAAATATCCTTTAAAAATATCTTCTATTATAGAAACCATAAAACAGAAAATAAAACCTTGAAAAAATGGGAGAGATCAATAAATACCTTAAAGAAAGTAATCAAACAGGTGAAGAAAACAGTTCAAGATTTAGAAGTTAAAATAAAAGTTAAAAAGAAGACAAAAGCAAGAGAATAATATAAATGGCAAGTGTGAGTAAATGACCAGGAACTACACATAATAAATACTACTAACAAAATGCAAAAGATGAAAGAGAGAATCTCTAGCATGGCAGATTTGATAGTGAAAATACATATGTCAGTCAAAGAAAATACCAAATCAAAAAATTGTCTGCTTGCCATTTGATAATCAAGCCTTTGAATCTACAGAATAAAGAAAAATTATTAAGAGTTGCAATGGAAATAGGCCAAGTAACTTAAAAAGATAGACTCATCAGAATAACACCTGACTACTCAATGGAAATAACAAAAGCCAGAAGCTCCTGAACATATATTATACAGACACTAATAGACCATAGTTGTCAGCCCAGACTATACACAGCATAACTCTCAATCACTGTAGATGAAGTAAACAAGGTATTTCATGACAAAACCAGATTTAAAGCAATAACTATTGACGAACTCATCCCTACAGAAAGTACATGAAGAAAAACTCCGTGTTAAGGAAACTAGATATACCCACAAATCCAAAGCATAGATAATCCTCTAGAAGTATACCTCTAAACAGGGAAACACATATATACACTACTATCAAAAATATCAGTAATTAACAATCTCTGGTCATTTATATTCCTTAAAAATGAATGAACTCAATTCACCTATAAAAAGACACAGGCTAACACAAAGGGTATGAAAACAAAATCCATCCTTCTACCTCACACAAAAGACACACGTCAATTTTAAAGACAGACAGTACCTCAAAGTAAAGTGTTGGAAAAAAGGTTTTCCAATCAAATGGACTTTAGAAACAAGCTAATGTAGCTATCCTAATTTCTATCAAAATAAACTTCAAACTAAAATCAATCAAAAGAGATGGCGAAGGATTCCTTATTAACCTCAGAAAAAAATCCATCCTGAACATTTATGCCTCCAATACAAGGGCACATACATATATAAAAGCAACATTACTGAAGATTAAACCCTACACATTAATAGTGGGAGACATCAATACCCTACTCTCACCACTGGATAGGCCTACCAGATAGAAAACTAACAGAGAAATATGATTCTAACAGATGTTATAACTCAAATGGATTTAATAGGTATATAAAGAACTTTCAACTAAAATACTAAAGAATGTATCTTCTTTTCAGGGCCACATTTAACTGCCTTTAAAATTAACCAAATACTCAGTTATAAAGCAAATATACATAGATACAAAATAATAAGGATAACCCCTTGTATCCTATTAGACAACCATGAAGTAATGTTAGAGTTCAAAAATATAAAACACTAGTCAGTCTCCATTGGACCCCTAAGAGAAACAGACATGTAAGAGGTACCAGCCAGCCATGGGCTGAGTCACATGGTGGGCAGATTATTAGAAATGGGTTGAATTAAGATGAAAGAACTAGCTAATAATGTGCTTAAGATATGGACCAAACAGTTTAAAGGATATAAGCGTGCGAGTTATTTTTTTTTTTAGGGGGGGGCAAAAGCCATGGTGCTCCAGGTCACAAACCACAGGAAAAAGTTTTACAACAGATGGGTTTCCAATGTTGGGCCGAACACACGCATAAAGCCTAAGAAAGTTTAAAAAGCTTAAAGAACGTTCTAGATCACTGAAACAGAGCCAAAAGCGGCTTTCTGAATTGTGCTTTTGAATTGATTTATGGTACAGAGACAGCGTGGTATTCAGGCAGGAATTTAAAAATGGTGCGTCCACTGCATACAGCTTAAACTCATACATTTCGAGAAAGGCTTGGTATAACTGTGATTGATTTAAGGTTTCTGCTTATTATACTGAACAGAAAGGAAACAGTTAAAAAAGGTTTTTCTGGTAGCAACATTTTCTGAGTCCACTCTGGTTGTGGCAGCGGGCTCCTCCGCCATATTGAAACACAGCCAAAAAGGGAGGAGTCAGCAATTAAAGTGATACCCACCTTTTAAAAGCTGTTTGTGTTAAAAAATGATTGAGAATTCTCAATAAAACAGATTTAGACTCTCAAAACCTCTAAACAGGGTACAATGTATGTAAAATACGCATAGGCTTCAGAGAGAGAGAGAGAGAGACAGACAGAGAGAGAGGGGGGGGTAAAGATAGCCCCTTAAGAAAGAGACATAAGGAAATAAAGATAAAAAAAAGCCACAAAAGATGGCAGATAAACAGAGAGTCTGGATTATGGTTATTGCATTTTCTTTTAATTTTTTAACTTTTAATGAGCTAATTGCAGAGAGACAATTGATTGCTAAGGCTGCTAAGTTAAACCAATACTTATATTTTAAAAATGTCTTGACTTTAAAATCTGATTATAAGAATATGTTACTTGAGAAAAGAGTTTCTGCTTTTGTCTCCACAGAAGATCAAAACCTGTAGATTGGTTCTAGGCAAATGTGGTTCCATTTGCCAAGGCCACCTAAATGAACATTCTCAGCTTCCAAGAAGCCAATTGAGATGTTCCAGTTTCAAAACCCCATGACATCAACGTCCTTTGACAGCATAAAACAATAAAAAATAAGTTTCATCCAATTTCCCAAAATATTACTTATTAATGTTTGTTTTCATTATAAATAATTAATAGTCATAGTCAATCTTTAAAAAACAAATAAAAAGAGGGAGGGGCATATGATATAGGAGTGATTAGAAAAGATAAGTGGATTTTGATTCATTGATATAAACTTAAGGTTAATTTTGTTATGCTGTTTGTATTTTTCTACTGTTGATTAAGGTATGATGCTGATGTAACTCATTTAAAATTGTATAATTGAGAAATGCAGACTAATAGTCATCTATAATAACAAAACTTATAGTCATGTTAGTTAGGTTTTTGTAGGTATGCAAAGATATATTTCAGTTAGATAGGTAGTCTTCAAACACTTCAAAGGCATGCAGAATATGGCATTTAAATTATTTTAAGAACTTAGACTTTTCTAGACAGTGAGACATTCTGATCCTGGCAGCAACAGTGTATTTCAGGAAAATGATGGACATTGAAGAAACTTCATGTGGAATTTACTTTGTGGACAAGACACTGTTCTGGTATTGACTGCTTGATAGTATGCTGTATAAACTGGATGTGCAGGTTCCATAGGAAAGTGACCTCTGAACGTTGACAAAACAAGATGAGATGGTCCTTCAGGTTCCTGCTTTGCAGAAGACATTGCCAGGCATTCTTCAGGACACAAGGAGAAGTGACTAATGGACTGTGTCAGATTTCCTTCATCACTGAAAGGTGTGCCAAAGACTTGGGCCATATAGGCTGAAGATGGATACCCCAACGTTACAAAGGAACTTTGGATGACTGTCCAGGCAGATAGATGTCATCTCTGTCATTTTCTAGACTTTGGAAGTTGCTTGCACTTCCTGTTTATTTGCATGATAATATACCCTTCTGTGGTCTTTGATGTGGTTGAAGGTTTAATAATTATAGGTATAGTTCTTTTTAGTTTAAAAGGTAAATTAGATATGAAACTTTAGACTCACAAGGATAAGGTAGATAATGGAATATTCTCTTTAATTTCATGAATACAAATAGACTGGATATTGTGACTGTAATTCCTGCTTGAGAATTGTTCTGTTGTAATTTTGCTATATGGAAATTGAAACCTTCCTTTTTAATTAGACAGAAAAGAGGAAATATGGTGGAATGTTCTGTATGCTGTAAATAAAGAACTGTGTTGGCCTATGTAGAGCACTGTAGAAGTGGGTATAGAATCAGAGCACAGACAGGTAGGAAATGGATGGAATTAGGTCAGTCTCCATCAGACCCCCAAGAGGAACAAACATGTAAGAGGTACCAGCCAGCCGCGGGCTGAGCCACATAGTGGGCAGATTATTAGAAATGGGTTGAATTAAGATGAAAGAACTAGCTAATAATGTGCTTAAGATATGGGCCAAACAGTTTAAAGGATAAATATATATAAATATATAAAACACAGGAGGCCTACAAACTCATGGAAACTCAACACCTCTCAGGTGAAGTACCTCTGGGACAAGGAACAAATAAAAAAATAAGACTTTCTAGAATTCAATGAAAATAATTTCTTAATATATATAAAATTCTGTGAAAGTTTATAGCACTAATTTCCTATATGAAATCTGGAGAAATCTTATACAAGAGACTTCGCAGCATAGCTAAAAGCTCTAGAACAAATAGAAACAAACTTACACAGAAGTAGTAAAGAGCAGGAAATAATCAAACTTGGGGCTGAGATCAATAAAAATTGAAACAAAGAGAGCAAAATAAAGAATCAATGAATCAAAGAATTAGTTCCTTGAGAAAGTCAACAAGACGGAAAAACCCTTAACCAAACTAATCAAAAGACATAGACAGAATATCTTAATAAATAAAGTCAGAAATAAAAAGGGGACATAACAATAGAAACCAAGGAATCTAAAGACTCATTAGGTCTTACTTCAAAATCCTATAGTCTACTAAAATGAAAAACTTAAAAGAAATAGACAGCTTTCTGGACAGGTAACACTTACCAAAGTTAAATCAAGAGCAAATAAGTGGCATAAATAGACCTATAATCCCCAAGGAAAGTGAAGCTGTTATTAAAAGTCTCCTTACAGAGAAAAGAAAAACAGGACCAGATGGTTTCAGTGCAGAAATCTATCAGATTTTAAAAAAGTAATGACCCTTTGGACCACACTCCAACTATAGGAACACCTGACTCACTCTTGAGGGAGGGGGGACAAAACTGGATTTGGCCAGGAGTGGAGACTGACCTAAGCATTATTGGGTCAGTGGGACCATAGGACTGTCTGCTCCCTGCCCAGGGAGGGGATGGGGAGTTGCAGAGAAGAAAAATGACCTGATGTGGTGGGAGGGGGAAGGGACCTTGAATAAAGATATACAGGGATGGAAAAAAATTCAGAGGGAAAGCTGAACACAAAGTAAATATATGTGCAGCAATCTTATTTGCATTATCACCCTTGATAAGTCATACTTATGATTTTTATCTTCTTTATAGTTATTGTTAACTTTTCAGCATTTTAAATTTGTTTTACTGTTTTTTTGATAAATACAAAATAAATAAAGAAGAATAAATAAATAAATAAATAAATAAATAAATAAATAATTTCTGGCTTTCATAGAAAAAAATAGAATGAATACCAATACTCCTTAAATTGTTCCATACAATAGAAAAAGAAGGAACATTGCCAAACTCTTTATGAGGGCACAGTCACACTGACATCCAAGCCACTCATAAAGGCAACAAAAAAAAATTATAGACCAATCTTTCTTATGAACAATGATGAAAAAATACTCAATAAGATACTGACAGCCCAAATTTAGAAACATATCAAAAGAAAATGATCAAGTAGGCTTTATCCCAGAAATTCAGGGATGGTTTAACATACAATAACAACAACAACAACAACAAAAACCCTATAAGAGAATGACTCGCAACTGCTTCTCAATATCATCTGGTAATATTTATTATTCCAGAAACACTTAGGTTCAAAGGCAATTATGGTTGGATAAAAATAGGACAGAGATACACAAGGGAATGGCAAGGGAACATCTTCCTGGAGCACACTGGGGCCAGGAGAGTGAGTTACCTCCACATCTATGGGTCTCCCCCCAGCTGGCCACACTCCAATGGAATTCAGTTCCTTGATATCACAAGTGTTTACCTGGGTAAACTCTGATTTCTTGCTACATCTCCCCATTTTGTGTAAATAAGAAATTTCTAAACTTAATATAACACTATATACTATAAGGATTATCATAAGGTTGTGTCTGGGGAAGAGAAAGGCACTACCATAAGAAAGGTCACACAACAACTAACAAACAACAAATACAAGGTACATCTTAATGTCTAGAAAATTGATACAAGGTGATATACATGGATTGCTTCAAGGCTGTTCATCCTAATACCTGAATGATTTTGCTGAGATATGAAGTAATAGCAATCTCATCTATCCAGTCTTCCATACCATCAAGACCTGAGAGGGAAAATATATTACCTGAAGGTTGGAAGCACGAGAGGGTATCTTAAAAGATTTTGGAAAGGACAATGACAGTTAACTACCTGGACAGTCATCCACAGCTTCTCTGTACAGTGGGAGCATTCATCTATCTGGCTACTGGCCTAGGATGTCTGACAAGTCTCGTTAGAAGCAGGGTATTTTTGGGAGAGCCTGTCTTATCCTGTCCAGGCAGGCTTCAGCAGGCTCTATCCTTCATCCTGCTCATCCAGACTGGACAGTGTGCATGCAATCAGGGCAAGTGCAGTTCTTTGTCCATCAGGCCATTATTTTCCAAAGAAGACAATATCTTTGTGAGATGTCCAGGAACAGTGATGCCAGGAGTTGTTAAGTCTGTCATGGCTAAATTCTAGATAACAAAATTTTTAATGTCATATTCTCTATGTCTAGGAAATGGTTGAAGACACCTATCTATCTGATATATTTTAGCAGGTTTACTGTTATGTGGCAGTTATTACTGTTATCTGAGTAGCAGTAATCTGCAATTTCAGACAACCAAGAGAGTGGAGCTTACATTGTAACAATAGGCATTCCATAAATGAGTGTACAATTTTGGCATAATGACTTCAAGTATGACAATCTTATGAATATTAACCAGGATTCACATATAAAGTGACAACAGTATACCAAATACATATCATTGTACAAAATATCTAAACAGAGTTATACAAAACAACTTGTGTATATATTACAACAAATGTCACGATTAGCATAAAAAGAGGTAGAAATTGCATTATGAAAATGACAACATACTTAATATGCATTAATGTGCAAAATATTTTAAACAGAGGCAATTATGCATTCAATTTTGTATCAATATACAGATTATCTCAATCAAACATATAGAATAATTTCCCATTTGTGTCAACATACAAGCATCTGTACCATGTCAATTTATTTTTGGTTCATCCTTTGGCTAATAGTTGTTTGCAGTTGGATATAATAATCTCCTATCTATTCCCTCTTCTCTTCTTAAAAGGAGTTCCTACATCTATAATATCATTGTATCCTCTACCCAAGATTAACTTATAACCAGCCTATCAGATTGATAATTATCCATAACCTTCAGATGACAAACTTATCAGGAGAGCGACATAGTTTTCTCATTAGGTTGCTTCATGCTGGCTTGTGGGCAAAAGTATCTCAATGGAGTCCTGTAAAACTGAAACAATGGTTAAGTCCTAATGAATTGCCTATAAGCATCTATAACTATTCTCAAAGTACTGGGTAAATTAATCTGAAAATCTTGTTTAAGGTATGATATGAAGCTATCTTACAACTGTCCTGAATGGTCTATATATCAAAAGTGATCACTGAGTGATGTACAGCAGGTTCCTTCTTTCTCTATCTCAAGGGTAATTTTTGTTTGTTGTTTGGGGGATTCTTCTGACACAATGGGGCCCTCATCTTCCTTCTGGATGCTTTGGAGAGTGCTTGTAGGAGAAATTGTTGTTTATAGAGGAGAGCCCAATAGATACTAATATCAAGTGAAGATATTGAGTCTTCAGGAAGGATTGTGTGCAAATAAGATCCTTAGATTAAAAGAATAGGAAATGCAGAAAGAAGAAGGATTTAAAATAAGAGTGCAATAATAGTTTTCCCTATATATTCCATTTATCTTCTGTCTCACACCAGGTGGATTTTCTGATTTGAGACAGAAGCTTTCAGGTTTTCTTTACGAATGTGCTTGGGTTTGGAGAGGGAGAAAGCCACTTGCTCCATCTCCACAGCTAGCCTTTTTCATGATCAAACCAGGACCTCTTTTTTATACATATAAACTTATATATATATGTATATATATATACACATAAAGTTTTGTAACCAGACTTTCCTGATTTCTTTGCATCAGTAAAAAATGTAGGGGCTCCAGGAATAGGTTCATCCTCTACCACATGAGGAAAAATCCATTAGGTATAGATGTACAGTACTGAGAATTGAGAAATTACCCTAAGTGCATATCGGTGCCATTTGTCCTTACGCTCCACTGTAGTACTGTCATATAAGATCTTCCTCCAGCTTTAAAAGTTTAAGTGTTCAGCACTCTTTTAATGTCATGAAGAAGGTTGTATCCATTCTTCTGTAAAAACAAAATTGAGACCCTGCCCCACCTTTGTTAGGTAAATTTTCCTTACAAAATACCCAATTGTTCATTGGCAGTTGAGCCATTACTCCTTTGGAGGGTTCTTCTTTTCGAATCGGCTCTTTGTCATGTTGGTACTCATATTTTTCCTTTTCCTATGGAAACAAAAGCAAAACCACTACCCCATCAAAGCACATATTCTGGCTTCCATTCTGTAGTTAGCATGATCATGAAATAAATAGGTTGAGTCAACTCAGAAGTCCTTTCTATTACCCAATGTCTCCTGCAGCTGAAGTTCCTTTCTTATCAGCATTAAGAAAGTTCCATGTCAGCAAGGCACTATATAATCTTTCTCTGTTTTTTTTTATATATCACCTTTCTGTTTATGAAGCATCTCTTTTAAGGTGCAATGGGATCTTTCCACAACTGCTTGTCCAGTCGGATTATGTAGTTTCCCAGTAATGTACTCTATTTCATAATATCCAAATTTCTGCCTCATTTTCCAGAAAGCATATGCTGTGTAATTGTCAGTCTTAATTTGAGCACAAATTTCCAACATGGCCATGGCTTCCATAAGATAAGTGAGTATAGTATTAGCATTTTCAGAACTCAAGGCAGTAGCCCACTGTATTCCTGAGTAGATGTCAATGGTATGATGAACATATTTCATCTTTCCAAATTCTGGAAAGTGAAACACATCCATCTGCCAAATCTCATTGCTTTTTGTACCTTTGGGATTACTCCCATTAGGTAAGGATGGTTGATTGTAGAGGGAGCACTTATCACACTTTCACAGAATTTCCTTGGCTTGGATGTCAAGTGATGAAAAAACTCTTCTTTAATCCCTTGCTATTGACATGATGCCTCTATCACATTTGCTATTAACAATCAGTCAATCTCATCATTGGTCTGTGCCAAAGGGCTAGGAAGGCCTGTTTGAGCCCTAATATGTGTTATGTACATTGGATGTGTTCTATTTCTGATGAAATCTTGCAGCTGTACAAACAATAAGCTTAATTCTGTATCATCAGGAATAAAGTTAGCAGTCCCAATGTCTAATATAACTCCTTCCATATAATGATAGTCAGTTATCAGGTTAAGAGGTTCTGTAAAATCCAATAACACCATAATAATAGCATATATTTCTGCCTTTTGGTCAGAATTATAGGGGCTCTATGATATCTTACTGAAGTGTTCTGTTTTATAAGAAGACTTTCCTGATTTCTTTGCATCAGTAAAAAATGTAGGGGCTCCAGAAATAGGTTCATCCTCTACCACATGAGGAAAAATCCAGTTAGTTTCCTTTATAAACTGAATCCTCTTGCTTCAGGGATATTTGTTATTAATCTCTCCCAAGAAGCCACTACAGGCCTTCTGCCAAGGTTCACTGTCTGCCCATAACCAATCAATTTCCTCATTAGTCAAAGGTACAACAATTTCTGCTGTATCCTTTCCAGTCAACTGACAAAACCTAAATTTTCCTTTGAAAATCAAATTGGAAATCTTTTCAATGTATGTTTTCAATTTTTTACTTGTCCTATGTGGTAGAAATATCTATTATAGTATAATATTTTTTCTTTGCATTATGACCCCTTTAGGGGAATACTCAGAAGGTAAAATAATCAAGGTGCAGTTGAGATCTGGGTCTATGTGGTTCACATGTGCTTCTTGTAATCCCTTTTAGACCAATGCTAATTCTCTCTCAACTTCAACAGAGAATTCCCTGGGACTGTTCAAATCCTTATTTCCATTTAAGGTTTTGAACAAATGAACTAGTTTATAGATTTTTATACCAATAACTGGTCATATTTCAGTGATATACCCTAGTAGTTTTTGAAAATCATTAAAAATCCTCATTCTGTCTCTCTCTCTCTCTTTTTTTTTTGACCATGATATTCCTTTTATTGGAAAATGATATAAAACAGCTATAGAAATAACAGGAAGATAGCTTTTTTTTTTTACATTATCACATCTGAATAATTTTTTCCTTTGTATCAGAATTTACTTCCTGCATCCATTCTTGCTTTATTTGGAACATCTTACATTGGAATTTTGACATCACTGAACATTAGTTTTTAATTAAAAAGAGCTTATGGAAAGCTAATCTGAGAATGATGACTCCCTTGCTTTGGGGGCCTTTTCCTCTGCAAACTTATTTATGTACAGAGTGTACTCTGTTCCAGCTGCCTTCCACTCTGCCATCAATTCCATTTGGACTTCTTCTGGTAGCTCATAGAAAACTTGACGATCAATGTCAGATGGGAAAGTAAGTTTTTCATCAGCAGAATCTTGTTCTTTATTTTCTACTAGTCCTTGATGAGAGGTGGTGTCGACTGTCTGCTTGTGGCTATCTGCAGTGCGGTGTTTAGAGAAAAGTTGCTCACTCTGCAAATTTGGAAATGAATGAAATACTGAAACAGCAGGATTTGCATAGGAAAAGTGAAATCCTTGAGACTCTCTAGGTCCTTGACTTGTGCGTTCATCTTTTAACTGATTATCTATATAATAGGAACAGTCCTTTCCATATGAGGGATGGGAGGAACCACTGGTACCCAAGCCTGACGTTCCTGGCTCACAGGGAGACACAGCTGATACTTGCTTTCCAGGAATCATAGCTTCTCTGGGGCTTAAGGAATCAGCTTGCATTTGCTTTGGAGAAAAAAAAAAAAAACCACTCCTCTAGAGGCATGTAATGGACAATTTAAACTTCCTTTCCCTTGAAAATTTTCTCTGGATTTTCCAGAAAGGATTTCTTCTTGAATGTCTGCTGGGAATTGACTAAAGACTTCTTGGTCCACACCCTCAGGAAGCGCCTGGAGTGGAAAGTCACTTGTGTTTTTTTCTTTAGCATCCGCTGGAGACTCTCCAGTTTTTATACTTTCAATTCTTCTACTTGGCAGACAATCCCAGTTTGCTTCTTTGTCCTTGTGAAAGTCTTCATTGTGGGCGTCTTTCACATTAAAGCTGCGCTTGCCAGAATAAGACGTGGTGGACAGGTAGAAATCCATGGGCCCCTTCTTAGCCGTGTTCAGTGCTTTCAGGTTGCATGCAGAAGCATACACTTAGAAGAGTAAGGTGAAATGGCATCTTCACATTTACCATGTTTCCGAAAAGCTTCATAAGGATATTAACCAGGGGAGTCATTGCATCATAATTTCCTGTCCCTAGCTTCTGAATGACATGGGATGGAATGGGGCACTGACGACTCTCTCGATTACAGTGTTTCTCAGAATATCGACGAATGACTAATCTTATTGTATGAGGCTTCCTTCCATCATGGCATACTCTCTTCAAAAGGCTGGAAAGTAGTTCTTCAATCTTGGTTTTAGCTTCGGCTTCTGATGAACACTTTTTAAATGTATCTTCTTCACTAAAGGACTGAGGCGGTCCTGAGGGTGTGACAGGAGAATTGTCCTCTCCAAAACTGAACTTCTGGATTCGCTGAGCAACTGAAGTTCCTAATTCCTTTTCTAAAGTTTTGACTGGAAATGTCTGGAAATCATGCACGCTGTTGATTCGCAGCATTTCGAGGCGTTTGGCAGTTTTATAACCAATACCAGGCATTTCCTTTATGTGGTTCAAACTGTGAATGAGATCTTGACAGCTTTCAGGTAATAAAACTGTTTGCTGATTTGGTTTAAAAACACCAGAAACTAACTTTGCCAGTAGTTTATTGGGAGCCACTCCAGCACAGCCAGTGAGCTCAAGCTGATCTTACATGGCCTCTCGCATCTCTGCGGCAATCTGTGATCCAACTGCAAGTCTCACGTGGGTGATGTGTGCAGGTTTACAGACTGGTTATTGTAAACATGGCCAGACACGGTCACTGATGGAATCTCATCTCTTGGAAGTTGCTGGAGTCTTTTCTCAACCACTTCTGTTAGATCCACAAAATTTTCATCAAATCCAAGTCTCTCAACAACTGGACTAAATTCTTCCAACAATTCTGTGATTTTCTATGACATCTCTCTGTAGCGGCTCAAGTCTTCTCCATTCACAAGGACTAGCTGGGGACACTTTTCTTTTGCATCTCCGACATTCATAAGTTTCTTGACTCCAAGTTTCCTGGCTTCATAGTTGCAAGTAACCACCAAGTATTTCTGTTGAACACCTAAAGATTTGTCCTTTAATTCTGGGTTGGAGATCATTTCTACTTGGTCATAAAAGCAATCCAGATCCACATGTACTATGACTCTGGATGAAGAGATTGGTGTTGGCATCCCTTGATCAAAAACTGCCCGTGAGCTGTCTGCCACCCCTGCCTTCAAAGGCTCCATGGTGCGAGCAAAGTCTTCTTCCTCCCCCGGGACGTCTTCCTCCTCGGGCTCCACCATTCTGTCTCTCTTAAGTTGCACCTTTTGAGGTCTAATTATTTGAAAGCCTATTTTATATATATATCACATATAATTGATAAAATTCCCTCTTTGTATCTTTTCAGGACCAATATGAAGTCCCCAATCAGGCAACATCTTCTTCGTTTCTTCAAACAGTCTTTCCAAGGTATCTATGTCTGGGTCTGCTAATAATACATTATTCATATAATGGTAAATGATAGATTGTGAGAATTGCTTGCATATCACTTCTAGTGGCTGTTAGATGAAATTCCATTGGTACCTTTATCCTAGGCATGTATTGTTAAATTTGGACACTATAAATGCAAGTTTTTTTCCTCAATCTTGTTCTTGTAAAGGTATGGTAAAAAAAAAAAATCAATCCTTCAAATCAATAACTATAATACCCACCCTCTAGGTAGCAAAGAAGATAAATGTACACCAGACTTTAGGGTGCACATGGGCAGAATCATCCATTAAATCTGTCACCATTCTCTACTTCCCAGATTTCTTCTTGACCACAAATACAGGGGAATTCCATGGGCTTGTTGATTCTTCAATATGCTGAGCTTGTAACTGCTCCTGAACCAATTGTTCTAGAGCCAGAAATTTCTCCTCTGTCAAAGGCCATTGCTGAACCCAAATAGGCTTAACTGTCAAGCATTTCAAAGACAGGGCTATGAGTGTCTTTGGGGAACCAGTAGCGTTTAAACTTCATTTGCACTCTGAATGAGTGGTGGCTGTTTACTTTTTTTTTCTTTTCCTTCTTTATTTTGTATTTAACAAAAAAAAACAGTTACATGAATTTAAAATGAGGAAAAATTAACAATAACTATAAAGAGGATAAGAATCATAAGCATGGCTTATCAATGGTGGTAATGCAAATAAGATTGCTACACATATATTTACTTTGTGTTCAGCTTTCCCTCTGAATTTTTTTTTCATCCCTGTATATCCTTATTCAAGGTCCCTTCCCCCTCCCACCATATCTGGCCAATTTTCTTCTCTGCAACTCCCCATCCCCTCCCTGGGCAGGGAGCAGACAGTCCTATGGTCCCACTGACCCAATAATGCTTAGGTCAGTCTCCACTCCTGGCCAGATCCAGTTGTGTCCCCCCCCCAAGAGTGAGTCAGGTGTTCCTATATTTGGACTGGGTTTCAAAGGGTCAGTCCAGGGCGCTTCTGATCCCAGGCTGTTCAGTGGTTGTGGTTTGCCGCTTGGGCATGTTTGACTTTTTTTTCTTGTTTGTTTGTTTAGAGACCACTAGTGAGTGAGTACATTCCCTGCTTATCTCTCTGAGATTGTGATACCTCACTCAGGAGGATATTCTCCAAATCCATCCATTTGCCTGCGAATTTGAGGATATCATTTTTTCTTACTGCTGAGTAGTATTCCATTGTGTAGATGTACCACAGTTTGTTAATCCATTCTTCAGTTGAGGGACATCTAGGTTGTTTCCAGGTTCTTGCTATTACAAATA
>PVIH01007973.1:0-29430 GCA_004025045.1 Sigmodon hispidus
TAACCAAAGAAGTAACAGACCTATTTGACAAAAATTTTAAATCATTGAAGAAAGAAATTGAAGAGGATATCAGAAAATGGAAAGCTCTCCCATGTTCCTGGATTGGTAGGATCAACATAGTAAAAATGGCAATTCTACCAAAGGCAATCTACAGATTCAATGCACTGCCCATCAAAATCCCAACACAATATTTTTTGGGGCTCTTTTATTTAAAAGAAAAGCAAATATGAAGCAAGATAATCTGACAAATTTCACTTATTAAAACATAGCTAGGTCTGAGTCACTCATCCTGGTATTAAGGCTGAGTAAGGCGTTCCTTTTTAGGGAATGGGCTTAGAGATATCAGTTCATGTACCAGGAATAAACTCTGGTCCTACTGAAAGAGGCTTTGTAAACTGCTTGTGCATTTGTTTGCCTGTCATCTACCTTCAGAGGTTTTAGTTCCTTTCCATGAAGGTTCCTTAGCAATTATTTCAGAGTCAGAAAGTTCCTAATAGCTCCAGTCAGCCATCTCTGCGTATCTCCTCATGATCTCTTTTATTATGTACAGTTTTCTCTCTCACACACACTCTCTCTCTTCAGATGTGCCAGGAGTTTGACCTGGTGCTTAGTTATTGATCTCTGCTCTTGCCTTCATCCAGCTGGATTTTCCAGATAGAAATGACTAACTTTGGCATTCCTTATCCTCCTTGTGGAAGGTATGGGGAGATGAGGTGATGGGAGGTGGAGGGAGAACTGAGAGGAGGGGAGGGAGGGGACAGTGGTAATATGAAAAAAAAATTCTAAATAAAATAAAATAAATAAGATAAATAAATAAATAATAGCAAATTTCCTATATAATCATCCAAAGTTACTTCCAGAGTAGGCTCAAAATCTTTCTCTGCACAATTTTCTATGCATCTAATTTGGAAGTTTGATGTGGAAATTCTTAGCTTCTTCTATTACTTAAATATGTACCTTAGTGCTCAGATTTGTAATCTTGAGTTATTAATAGCATCCAAACTAACATATTTCTCTGAATTTTAGATTTTAGTTGATATAGTAAAAGATATTTAAGTGTAACTGATTTATAGGTTATTTTTGCTCAAATTATGAGTTTTTTAAATAATAATGTATAAGTTTTCTGTATCAGGTCATACTATGTTAAATGATGTTAGGGATCCATTACAAAATATGGCATATGTTGAACATATACATGTGTCAAAATGGCAAAATGGGTGCTTATGGACTGTGTGCTAATCTTTAATATATTGAAATGTTGTAAAGTAAAGATAGCTAAATCAGATATTGGTACAATGATTTTTGTTGTATGAGGTTTCTGACCTAGGCATTCTGGCCTACCCATGAGTATCTGGCCCACAGACCCACAGACCCACAGAATCACAAAGACGCTTAGATTAATTTTATGATGATTGGCCTAGGGCCCATGCATGAAACTTGCTAACTCTTTACCCTTAAAGTAACCCATGATACTTATCCTGTTCAGCCATGTGACTCGGTACCTTTTCTTAGTGCATTTCAACTTCTTTCTTCTGAGTCTTCTGGAATTTCTATAGTGTCTCTGCTCTGCTCTTAGAAGTTTCCAGAGTGTCCTTAGTCTGGTAGCCCTACCCACACTTCCTGTCTGCCTTTGACCAATCAGATTTTTATTAAACTAGTAGGAAGGACAAATATTTACAAAGTACCATAATCCCACTACATCTTTGCAATGATTCTATATATAATATAGTTTTATATATATTATTATATATATATTTTACAAATACCTGGAAAATTTCTTAGTAAGCTAACATTTTGAAAGTGCATGCCTTTCAACACTGCAAATTATCTCTATTCTCTTCTTTAAAATCTTCTTGATTCTTTCTTACCTTGTAGATGTTTTGGTCACCTCTTCTAAAAAATTATAAAACATGAAAGAAATAAATTCTGTTTGATTCTAGGATTCTATTAGCATTCATATATTTCAATTTTAGAAAACAGTGGAGATTATATGTTATTCTCTGATTACTTTCTGTATCATTTTTTCATTGTTCCAACACTTAATACATAAATTGTGATATTTTAAGGTTGTATTTTTATTAATATTTTTATTATATAAATTTTAGCTGTCATGTTATTTTGAGTATAATTAAAATATGTTAATTAATATACCATGAAAGAGAATATATTTCTCTATTTTTAGTTTTGTTTCAACACTTCATTTCCTCTGATCAAAATGTCAAAAGTTCTAAGGTATAAAATAATAAAGAATCATTGCACCTTTTTTCATCTTAGGAATTTAATTATGAACTTTAGCAATCACCCACATATTACTCATAACTCATATCTTAATATGTATGAATCTTGATTTAACAAAAATTTCCACTGATAGTATATGTCTATCATATGTAAGTGACTTATTCAAATGCTGGTTATTACTAGAAATTCTCATTCATATATCTGAAAATGAGATGAATATATTTTGGCAGAAACAGGAAAGATGTCGCTACAATAGATGTTTTATCATTTTCCATTTTTCTCTGGTCTTGACTCTTTGATATTGACAAGGAAACAAATAATGAGCAGATAGATGATCTTAAGTTTTTTGAGTTATACTAAATACTAACATATCACTCATGCATTCTTTTTTATTTTTAGTTAAGTTTTTGAGAGAAGGTTCCTCTGTTTAACTCTAGCAATCCTAAATCAGGCTGGCCTACATTCACAATGATCTGCCTGACTTTGCCCTTTAAATGTTTAAATTAAAAACATGACCCACCACTGCCAGTCTCCTATTCTAATTTTTAAAGTAATAAAAGCACAGATTCATGTGATAGCAAACATTTTTTTTAAATATGATAAGCCACTATGTAACATATCTATGATACATAGATAAATAGAGAGGAGTAATGACAGTCTTATTTTAAATTTAACAAACAAAACCAAAAAAGCAAACCAAAACCATGTCTTTAATTAGTTTCATTTATTTTTATGTGCCTATAAATCTATGAAAAATAAATACTGAAACATTTCACTTAAATTTATAAATTTGAACTATACAATCAATGGAAAGTATAATTTTTTAATTATACAGAAAGTACATTATGGATGAAGATTATAACCTATAACTATCAGAATTTAGTTTAATCCCCAATAAAATGCTTTTTTGTTAACAAATAGGAGAGCAAAATTGTATAGCCACTCTGGAATGCAGTATGACATTTCCTCAAGAAACTGGAAATCAAGCTGACCAAGATTCCACTATTGGGCATATATCTAAATGATGCACATTTGTACTCCAATGTCCTCAGCTCAACAATGTTCATAGCAGCATTATTCTTTTTTGAGTTTTTTCTTTATATAATTATTACTTGGTGATTTTACATCATACACACCATCAAGGTCAATTATCAGTCCTCTCAGATTCATACCCACTCTTATGATCTCATTTACAAAAACACCCATTCATGCTGCCCATTTACTTACTGTAGCATAGTTGAACTCCCTGTGGCCAGACCCTTAAAGAAAATAAGATTTTCCTCACCCACACCCCTGCTAGAGGTCACCAATGCAGAAGTGAGGCACTGTGTCATTTAGCTATGCTCTAATCTTGAGCTCTTTCATACAATGGCATCTCTATCTCTCTCTTTTTTTTAATCCACTAATGAGTAAGTACATTGCCTGCTTCTCTTCCTGGGATTGTGATACCTCACTCAGAAGAATATTCTCCATATCCATCCATTTGCCTTCTAATTTTAGAATATCATTCTTTTTACTACTGAATAGTACTCCATTGTGTAGATGTACCATAGTTTTTTAATCCATTCTTTAGTTGAGGGGTATCTAGTGTATTTCCAGTTTCTTGTTACTATGAATAATGCTGCTATGTACATAGTTGAGATAATGCTTTTGGGGTGCTAATGTGTCTCTTTACAGTATATGACTAAAAGTAGTATTACTGGATTCTTGGGGAGATTGATGCCCAGTTTTCTGAGAAATCAATAGCTTTTTAAAAGATTACTTCATGTATGTATATTGACTAGTATTTCTTCAATATTTTATATCAACTGTTTAAGCAAAAGATAAGATAAACAATTTATACACTCTGAACCTAACTATGAAGATATTTGCCACTAACTCCTGTTGAGAAAGGAGAAATCAGGTTTTTTTGGTGAATTGGCAGTGAACATACTATAAAAGCCACATTTCAAATCTGACCCCATGACCACAGAAGTTTACATACACAATACAGACTCTATGTTTTTGTTTGTATGTTGCTTGTTGCAATATTTTTCTTTTATTATTTATTTATTTTATTTTTATAAAATAAGAACATAAGATTAAATATGTAGCAAAGTGGAAAGGAGAACTGGAAACTGTTCAGGTGCAGTAAAACATTATTTTAAAAAAATTAAAAAGTAATCTTTTGGTGATTTTTCAGTCTATAAAATTGTCTTTGGAAAATTTACTGGTCAAAGCAGCCTCTATTCTACTCCACACATTTCCAAACTATTTTTTTGAGAAAATGAGAGAGAGAGAGAGAGAGAGAGAGAGAGAGAGAGAGAGAGAGAGAAAGAGCCCTAGCTTTACTGGAACAAAACTAGTTATATACTACAGACTGCCTTCAAATAGTGATCAGCAAACTTTAATATATATATGTATCACTGAAAATACATCAGTAAATATTATCCATAGGTAGCTCATGTGAAACTAAAATTGTAACATAGTTATTAAGTAATATAAATTGCATACATATTGTTAACAACTGGTGATATATGCATGTATAAAAACACAATTAGATTAAATGGTTAGTTCCAATTTGTTACTCTGGGGAAAGATCTTCTTAGCTGTTTGTAATACAAAGAATCCCTCTGCAGGTAAAAAATTTGAGCAACATAAAATTATACTTACACAAGCTCTTTGAGCAACATAAAATTATACTTACACAAGCTCTTAGGCTAGAATAAAACAATTTTCATAACTCCAGGAAACATATGAGTAGAAATCTTCTATTGAGTATTCTCAAGCAGCATTTTCAAGTAACAACAGAAGAAGAAAAATGGAAGTTATAGTCATCCAATATTATGGTATTTCATTCAAGTAAGACAGTAACTGAGACACTGAGAATCTGAAGATAGTTTAACAATTTATGGTTTTTTTGTTAATTATATAAAGTTTGTCTAAACTTGACATTCTTAGTGTTTGCCTGGAACTGGAACTACAGACAGTTGTTAGCTGCCATGTGGGTGCTGGGAATCGAACCCGGGTCCTCTGGAAGAGCAGACGGTGCTCTTAACCACTGAGCCATCTGTCCAGCCCCAAAACTTGACATTCTTAATGCTATAAATTTGCTTTTTTCTCTGTATTCATAGAAATTAATTTAGAATATTTATGACATAGTACCATCAAAACTTGGTATCACATTTTGATTCTAAAAGGTTCTCTTTACATTGGGAGCCCTTATATAATTCATATTGTATACCTTTCTTAGACAAAATCATTTGTTACGTCACATATGTAATTAACATATTTTGTAGAATATAAGTTTAAATAAAATATTTTTAAATAAAATTAATATAATTTATATTTTATAAGAATTTTTGTCAAATAATATCTTAAATGCAGTCATTCATTTTAATATTTCATATCTTTTAATTCTTTCTTAGCTATTTTTATTGGAAAGCATCATTGAGTTCTATAAACACTGGTGAATGTCAACAAAAGAAAGCTAAGTGTTACATCAATACATAATTGTGTGTTCTCTGATAATAGGGGATACTCTTGTCTTTCCTAGGCTTGGAGCTCTTTTAAATTCTATTACTTGTAGAAAATTGATATCAATACAACTTTTCTTGTCAGTAAACAAAAAACCTGAATTTTCAACAATAAAAAATGAAATTGGTTCTTCCTGTATGAACCACTTTTATATCTCATTATAAATGCATTTCACTGTCACTTGCTGCTAATAACACTGTCATGTCTTTAATATATTGAAATGGTTTCACATATTAGTTAGTTATTCCTGTACTAATAACTTGAAAACTACCTTTAATATGTGTACATTTTATATTTGTGTAAGAAACATAATTTTAAACTCTTGAAATTAAATGCTTATCACTTTGTAAAGCATGTTAATATTTTCTTTCAAGATGGTTTAGCTATTACTGCTACTTCATTTTCAGGAATTACTTATGCTTAATATCCTTAGTATTAGATACTCTAATATCCTTTTTCCTGTTTGTGTGTCCAAGGGCTTTTAATTCTACATCCGTTACCAAAAATAAATGTTAAATTTGGTTATAACTCAGCATTTGAAAATAATTGTAAAGGTTATTATTCTAAATTTTCTTTATTAACCATTCTTTGTAATTACAAATATATAGTTTATGCTTTTCTTTGATATATGCACCCATAATTCAGATTATGTTTTTCTTTTAACTTACTACATATTTACAATTTGTTTGAAATTGAAAAAAATGAATTATTTTATGTTATTTTCTTTATATAATACATGTACTTATTAATTGATTAATTTATTTTGTAATTTTAGAGCTGAAGTTGAAAGGCTATAACAGGCCCAAAAATGGTTCCACTGATTTCTGCTCTTTCTCCATTCTTTCTTTTGATTTCCTTATTTAGCCATTTTTTCTTTCCTGAAGCTAACTATCAAGGTTTAACTATCAAAATCCCTTACTTGGCTACACAAATCAACATGTCCAACCAAGACTGTCTCATCTTTACCTGGACTTTCTTATTTTTCTCCTTAAAAGCTACTCCTGCTGAACCACCTGCTGCTGTTTCTGCCTGATTGACATATCTCTGCCTTGCTTAATAAATGATCTCCTATGTTGGAAATTGGTGTTGGCGAGTGGTATTTGTTTTTTCTTAGGTCTAAAATAGAGCACCTCATGGTACCTTTTTCCTTTCATTTTGTTTCCATGACTTGGATTAACCCCCTCATACCTTTTCAACTCTTTTCCATACACTCTATTTCCTCTGCCAACTAATATCCTCATTCAGCTGCAGCAGATCAGTAAGTACACTGCCCCTTACCTTCTCTAAATTTTCCCAAGTCACTGGTTCTTGACCATTGACCGTCCAGTGTCTTTGCTCTATTAGATGTGACAGGGAAGTCCACACCTCATGGCAACCTTCATAGATTTTGAGAGACTCACTAAGAAGACTGGTAGGTACAATCCACTCTATTTGGTTTCATAAGTGATTTTTATTTTTTCTTCACCTGTTCTGCCAAAATTCAGTGTCCATTATTAACTGTTCAAAAATTCTTCCAACATGTCCCTTGATTTCCCTACAGACTACTCTGTCCCTCTCTGGACACTGGAGCTTGAATGATGACCCTTCCTTCCAGTGACCACTTTATCAATCACTAGATACTCTTGCCCTTTGCTTCATACCTTGGCTTATATGCCACCATTAGTGATAGGGTCTGTTCTCTCTAACTTTATTTATTTATCTTTGGGATGTATTTCCCCAAATATCAAATGGCTACAATTTATCCCACATCTCAAACATATTAAACTCATTCATGGTAATACTCAAGGTTGGCCAGAATATTCCATAGAGGACCAGTCCAAATAAGTGCACACAGGCTACCTTCATCCAGATATTTAGGATTTTTACTTCTGTGAACACCTAAAAAAAAGTGGGAGCAGAACCCTTCTGTGTAGTGACATGTCTTTCTGTAAGCTGTATGTATGGTATATTACCATTTGTTAAAAAGGCATGGCAGCTTAGAGGCATTTGAGAAATCCAAGCACAGACAAATACAAAAAAGGGCAGAGTCATGAAAAGATGCTGAAATCTACTGCCCAGGATACAAGATTTAATGGCCTATAGGTAAAACTGCAGAACACATGGCAATATAGATGCCTAGAAATGGACTGAGTTAAGTAATAAGAGCTAATTGAGACATAGGCCAAACACTTTCTAATTAATATAAGCCTCTTAGTAATTATATTTTAAGCAGCTGTGGTCCAGGATGGTTTAGAAAACTCCTGGCTACACTTAGGTCACTGCTTTCTCTGTTCTTCACTCCAAGTCTACTTTGTTCACCTCTTTTTCCCTTTCCCACATTTTCTTTGCTCTTAAGTCTATTGCCTCACCTCCCAGTTCTTCTCCTGAAATTAAAAAGTCCATCATTTGATCCTGATTATGAACCTTCTCCCTTTCCCTGTTTGCTTCATATTGTCAGTTTCCTTCTTTCTTACTCTCCCACATCTGCAAGTTTCCCCTCTTCTTCTTCTGCCATAATTTAACCAGGGTTAGAAGAGTCAGCTTGCACAATCTGCAGCCCTCCTTTCCCTTTCCCCATCTCACCCATCAATCCAGTTCATCTTCAGAATTGGATTGCCCAGTTAGCCCTCCCCATCTCTTCAGATCTTCCAATACTTGCTCCTATGTAGGCCCCTGCTTTGACCTTCACCTGTATTCTGAGCCTTGAAAGACACAGCCTGTGGATAGCTAGTTGCATATCCTGTGTCTCCCATTTGTTTTAGCTTTCCTGTCTGTGAGGATGGTTCAGAAAGCTGGGGTTTTTATCTAAAGTCAGTATTCTCTAGCCCCCTGGGGAACTTCCACTGAGCTTCCCACATTAGGTAGCCCCCATATTTAAGCTGAGATTGAGATTCAATAAAGTGGCATTCTCCCTGAGTGAATGACAAGTGTGTTTGTGTTCTTTTTTAATCCACAGGCCCAAGCCTAATTCACTGAACCCAACAAGTGCCAGATTCTACACTCCTGAAATAAATTGCCTTCAAGGGTTGAAGAAATATATTGTCTCACTTGTATTTATGTCCTCTTCTCTTTTAGTAAACTTTTCTAGCCTAAAATAATTTTGGGTTCCTTTACCTTAGAACCTACTACCATCATTAAACAATTTCAATATTTAACTCTACCTTTTATGACATCTATATGATATTCTCTAATAACTGCCTCCTCTAGGAAAATAGAAATATCAGGGAAAAGGATTTGATCATGTAGCTCAAACACACGAAATAAAAAGCATCTACCTCATTATAGCGTTGGAAGTTCCCAGTGTAGGTACTCATTGGAATTCAAATGAAGCTGTGCCAGGTACCATTTCATTACTTGTCTTTTCTATGGCCTGATGGAAGCAGCCATTAAATCAATTATCTTTAAAAAGTTCCAAGAGATATTTAAAGACAAGTCTAAAAATTTTTCTCAGTTCCTCCTGTGCCATACACAGGCCCTGCTTCATCATACCAACCTGGACAGCGAGACTTCACAGGGCCAACAGTAACTTATAACCTACATTTCTGCCCAATTCTACCCACACATAAGCAATAGAGTCAAAGGTTTAGACTCATGCCAACTTACAAACCATCAAGGTTCTCACCCTGACATTTAGCATCTTCTATAATCATAATGAAAGCAACCAAAAAATAACAACTCTTGGCTAAGTCTCTGCAACAAACTCTCAGTGCTGGGATGCCAAAAATGGGAAAATGTCAGGTCAGAATAAGCAGCCAATATCTTACTTCAAGTGAAAAAAAGTCACTGGTACTTGGCTTGTCCAAATTCCCAAAGACCTACCTTACCTTTATTTAAGTGTCATTAGGAGGGTGTTCATAAGTGTGCATCTTATGAACCCTAAAGAAGGGTTAGGTTCATAAGGTCCTGAACCCTTCTTAAACCTATTGGTCCTAGCAACTGAGGACTGATTGTACATGGGTTCTACTAAATCCACACAGATTACTCTCCAGGAGCATTGAGTATCAATTTTTTGTCAAATCACCTCATCATGTTCCTTCTGGATACCTGAGAGCATTCTGAGGTTCCCTTTACCCCTCTCCTACCTGCATATTCATAGTACATGGCTGGTTTTCCACAGCAATTCAGACTCCTTTTTATACTCTTATCTCCTTAAGACCCCATGCTCTTTTCCCTTACAAGGAGAGAGATATTCACTCCAAAATTTTCATTAGTTTTACCCCAACAACATCTCTCCAAACACCTCTGAATCTCCTCTCCTTTTTTTTCAGCCTCCATTTGTATTCTCTCCTAAGAATTTAAAAACCTCTCCTGTTTACTGCCCTCTTCTTTTGTCAGTGACACCTTATGGGTTACCAAATTTCCTTATCTTGCTATAAATCACAAACACCTTTCCATTACACTCAATGATCCTCTACCTATAACTCCAAACCCCAATATCAACTACCCTTAACCAGCTTTAGAGGCATCAAAGATTTTACTCAATATCTTTTATTCAAGAAGTTTCTACATCCCACCTCTTCATTATAAAATGCCCCATATTGTCAGTCAAACAATTTAACCAAACTTTTCTCATAATCTTGGATTTTTCTTCTGTTAATGTTGCCATTGTTCCTCTACCTTCTGTGACTGCCAATCTCTAGACTATTCTTCACACTATCCCTGGCACCACTACTCAATTCTTGGTCTTAAATATTCTCAATTAATATGCATAGACACATATTCTTAACAGCTGTTTGCCTTTACTTAAAAGATCATGATACTCAACAATCTCAACAGTTGTCTTTTTCTAGGGATTTGGAGATACCCCTAACTTATTCAGTCAGATACCCACAATGGACCTGAAATGCCTTCCCCTGTTTCCCTGATGTCTGCTTCAATATGTACTTGATTTCTTCCTTTGCAGTCCTTTCCTTGCTGACAGATAATTTGTTATCCCTTCTTTCTTCAATGTTCTCAGCTTTAAGGAATACCAATTTTACCATCCAAAGCTATACTCTTCTCTGTTCCCAAACACATACCTAGGATTCTGTCTTACTACAACCCATAATCACCTTACTCAGGACCACCTTGCCTGTCTCCACTTCCTATCTGTACCTTCAACAAAATCTGAGTTGCTCTCCTGATAAAGAATGGTCAATTTCCTCTACTCATGTGCACCTGTATTTTCACTTCTACATCTTCTGTATTAATACACTTACAGATCTTTTAATGAATGTCTTTCTCCCATTTATAAACAATTTTTTAGGCTTAAAAATGTTCTTTCTGCTTTGATCCACTTTCTCCCAGATCTATGAAGAACTTTATATCTTTACAGTTCTGAAAACAAAGTTATGAACTTGAGGTCTTGAGATACTTACTTTGTCCCTACTGACTTCATCACCAAAACTTTGAATATCACCATCTGTGGCTGTCTCGCTTGTGTATATCCCCTTGCATCACCCTTACCTCCATATCTAACATACTAGCTCTGTAATCTCCTTTACAATACATTCCTATTTTTTTCTCTCTAAACTTTTTAATTACAAAGGATTCCAATTCCTTGTGCTATCTAATAGTCTATCACTCCAAATTTTTCTTATCAAAAACTTATTTTCTATTTCTTATTTGCCCCATTTTATCACACTTGTACATTTGCCTTCCCAACATTCCTCAGATCCTCTTTACCTATAATGAGACACATGAAGTTCTCCTCTCACACCTTTCTCATAAATAAAGGCATTTCTCTGGTTACTTCTGTTTTTACTTTTTATATGTATGGCAGTTTCTTCCTGTCACATGCCCACCATATTTATGGAACATGCAGTGGTTTCAGTTGATGCTGTCATTGACACAGCTTCCTTACCTCTGAAAAATGCCAATTAACAGGCAGACTTGATAGACCTAACCAGGGCCTTCTATATTACCAAAAATATCAACAGTGCACATAGACTCCAGTATGTTTTTACCATTCTATTAACTCACTTTTATCTGGAAAGAAGAAATATTTGTAAATACAAAAGGCTACAGATCATTAACTCTTCATATAGTCATAACCTCTTGAAGGCTCCTTTCTTCCACTTTCAAATTGACTTGCTTCTTTGTAAAGCAAATCAAATTGACCACTCTATTTTCAGTAAAGGCAATATTTGCAGAAACATCACAGGTGTTACTATGCCCTATGTTCCCTATGACTCACCCTACTGCTCTCCAAGCTACACTACAGCACAACCCAGATTACACCATACCTAGGTTTCCTTCAATATAAGAAGACATAATTTGCTACATACATCACTTATATCACCCAAATATCAAATCCTTTATATTCTTTCTCCAAACCCACCTGACTCTCACACTAACCGATAAGACCTTTCTACATAATATAACCCAAATTTGTGATATATGTATAGTGATAAACACACATTCATTATTTGACTCTTTACAATTCCCACTCACCATGCCAAGAAACTATTTCCTGTCTGTGACTGGCAAATTGACTTGAGTCAAATGCCCACAATAAGATGATTTAAATATACCTTAGTCTGAATCTGTAAATTCTTTTGCTGGATTGACTCTATAACTTCACAGTTTTAATCTCTAGCACAAAGTCTCACTCTGAACTGCCTACTTCCATTCTGCCATATAACAACTCAGACTTCTCCTCTGAGATTACTCAGGGCCTGGTCCATGCTTTGCAAATATCCAAGTATTTCCCTATTTTATATCTATAATCCCAAATTTCTCTGGTAAAGACACACCAACAGAACCCTAAAGGAAATAACCACATTTACCTTTGAACTTCATCTCAATTGAATTAAACTTCTCTCTCTTTCTCAATACCTATCATCTCTCTTCATTTGTGTTGATGTTTGGCGATCCATTCTATTTCTGGGGCTGTTCCTTATTTTTCTCATCCCTTTTAAACTCTCCTTTCCATTGCAGGAAATCCAGTGTCTCATCTGGAAACACTCCAGCTGCCTCCTTTTCAGATCATTCACAACTGCTCCATTTTGTCCTATACAGCCAGAAGATCAGGTTCTCCAGCATGTCTCAACCAATTACTTCTACCTCTGTAACCCAAGTGACGAGGAACCTACATCTAGGTACTTATGAGTCTGACTTTAGTTAGGCTATGAGAAATCCCATATTGGGTCTATGTGTCTCATCTAAATCTTTTTTATTTCCCATCTCTTTCTTACCTTATTCCTCAATACTCTCTTAGCTTCTGTCTTTCTCATTCATACCCTATGATCTCTGTTCCCTTAAAATAATCAATTCCTCATTGCCTCTATTTCTGAACAAGATGAATTCTAACCCTTGTCTCATTCTTCTCTTATACCTCTATAACTGCATTTATGTCTGAAAATTTCTGCCAAGGAAACCCTAATAACCCCAAAAAGACTGAACCCATGTTATTGGTAACTTTTCCTGTCCTATGGTTGGATGCATGTTTCTAAAACAATTTTTATTCAGCCTTGTTGTATTTCAACAAACTACAACCTTCATCTGCTTCACTTTCAAACAATTCCTTACAAAATTCTGCACTCTTCCCAATTACAGATGTCTCAATTAAGTTTTAAAAATTCATTGGCAGCTCTGAGTGGGCAGATGACATCAGACTGCCATTTGGACTTTGCCTCCTCCAAACCACTAAAGTTGGCACCCTGAAAACATCTATCAAAGGGCCATAAAAAGATAGATGGTCTACTGGAAGCCAAAGTGTATTTCATAATGGCAAACTTATTAATCTCTTCAAATCTTAGAAGCCTATCACAGCAATTAATAACCAACCTAAGTTGCCAGATTTTCACTTAGGTTGAAGTCATCTAGCAAACTCCTTTTCTTCTCAACTTTTTATCTTTTATAATAAAGGATCTCTTTGTGCTGGAAATTGTTGTTTGAGTAGTGGTCTCTGTGTAATCTGATGATGAGAAAAGAACAGGTGAATAGGTCCTTTCAAATTCTTAAGTGCCCAATTCTTAAGAAAATGTCCTTGTTAAAGAGACTAACATATCGATTAATAAACAATCTCCAGTCTTTATTTTTTTTCTTGTGATAGTCTTCTCCAAGATGAATCAGGATTAATCACATTTCAGGAATTAATGAACTTCAGTAAAAAAATGAGGTCAGTAAGATTTTGTAAATTTATGTAAAGTTTTAGATTAATCATAACATTACAGTTTGGAAGGTTATATCTATAGTAAGAAATTCAAACTTGTAAAGTTATGTTCTCATGGAAAGGAATAACTTTCAGGATGTAAATTTCAGATGAATTGATAATGACTTGTTTTTATGCAGTTATAACTATCACTGTACCTGAAAACATATCAGTCTTCAATGTGATCATAAGCACAGGAGCTATGTAACAGTACTGGAGATAGATAATGAGAAAGATAAAAGTTCTCAGTTATATTTAACATTTATAGATAATTTTTTTCTTTAGGTAATTTGATATTAAACAAAATATAAAGATAACATCACAATATTAATTACTTCATAGCTCCTTAAATTAAATTAAATTAGAAAATTATAAACTTAGTTGACTTAAGGGTTACTGCAAAGCTTATATTTTAAAAGGAAGATCTTTTAAAAATATTTTTATTTTACATTCTGTGGGCACTTGCTATGCATGCATATCTGTATACCATGTGTATCCCTTGTGCTTTACATACACCAGAAAATAGTGCCAGATGTCCAGGAATTGGAGTTATAGAGAATTATTACTAATTATGTGGGTTCTGAAATCAAACCCAGGCTCTCTGAAAGTGCAGCTAGTTTTATTTATTGCTGAGACACTCCTCCAGCTCTACAAATGTAATTAATCTAACAGACAATAAAAGGAAATGAATTAAATTGTAAATTAGAATTAACAATGATTCTCTGAAAACTAGAGCTTTCATTTAGAAAACCTAAAAATCACATCCATTATTCTGGTTCTATACCTCATGTCTATATTTATCTTTTAAATTCTCACGGTGAAAAATTACCGTACTGTTGATGAAAATGAGAAACTGCTTGAAATCTTACCTTACTATAGCAAAAATGAACTGAGTATAAATTTTACTATTTAAAGTGTCATTACTACTTATAAAATACAATACTAACAACACTTTTAGCTTAAAACCTGATAACCTCACAGAACAAAGTCAGCTGGTCTTGCTGTTCTTTTCAACACTATTAAGAGTAGAAAATAAATAATATTGGATCCATGTAGCTGAGAGCAGTTAATTATACATATACTATGTCTGCATATGTACAGACTATGACATGATTGACTCAGTAGTTCCATCTTCAAAATCTACTCTGCAAGTCACAGCTGGACCAATTATGTAATAAACTACACAGAATGGAAAGGCCGTCAATATATGGGTCAGAAAGTTCTCCTGCTGGCTTGTTGACCAGCATGGAAAAGATGTTGGCCACAGTGATGGAATTATTTAGCAATGAGGATAGAGAAGATAACCAGCACGGAAAATGTAAGTCTGAATATAAATGCACATTCTAAGCTCTGACTTTTCACAAAAGCTCTAGTCAACTATAATTCATAAAATTGTAATTATTTCCTCGAAGGGTTTTCTGAGACACATTTCTCAATTTCCTAAAAAATTATTGAGAAAAACACAGAACCTCTTAAATAAAGATGATTATTTTATTACTCATTTATAACATTAAGAAAACTTCCATTTCTTTTTTGTAGTATCACACATTCATTTGCAGGCATACATGTACATGTTATTTTTCTTTGTTTCTCAAGAAAGTGTCTTTGCAGCCCTGGCTGTTCTGGAATTCCCTCTGTCAACCAGGTTGGACATGAACTTAACAATCCAATTGTTTCTGCTCCTGGGGTACTAGGATGAAAGGCATTGGACAACAGTGGCTACCTATCAATGCTTAATATTCTTAATTTGTTAATACCTCTTAGAAACTCAGTCTCAGAACTGGAAAATCCTAATGCTACTAATAAAAAACAAAATTCATAATTTTCTTGTGATATTTAAATTTTTAGATTTGATTTTAGGAAATTCCTTTCATGTGTTAACATGATGTTTATTTATTATATTTGAAAATTCAGTGAATTTTTGATACTAATTTTGCACACAACCAAAACACACAGATCTAAAATGATGACATTGATAGCCTTTACTAATAATATAAATAGATAGTTATCCACTTGACTATCAAGATATTGACAATGTAGTATAATTTTTTGTTCGGTAATATCACAAATTAAGATAAATAAATGCTCTAGTTCATTTCAGTTCTTAGGATGAGCTCACTTCCAAAAAAAAAAAAAAATCCTTCAAAACCTAGCCCCTATTTGCCAATAGTCAAATAATCTAACTACTTTTATTTTCCTTTACTTAGTTTTCCTTCCTCTCTGTCTCTCCCCATCTCATTCCCACATATTTCCTCCTTATCTCCCCTTACCTTCTCCTACGTTGATCCCAATTTACTTAGGAGATTTTCTCTATTTCCCCTTTGTAGAGGGTCCATGGATGTCTCTCTTACCTTCCCCTTTGTTTCTTAGCTGCTCAGTGGTTGAGAATTGTAGTCTGGTTATTCTGTACTTTACATCTAAAATCCACCTATGAGCAATACATATTATGTTTGTCTTTCTGGGTCTTTGTTGCTTCACTCAAGATAAATATTTTTGAGTTCCATCCATTTGCCTGCAAATTTTAGGATGTCATTTTTTCTTACTGATGAGTAGTACTCCATTGTGCAGATATACCACAGTTAGTTAATCCATTCTTCAGTTGAGGGACATCTAGATTGTTTCCAGGTTCTTGCTATTACAAATAATGCTGCTATGAACACAGTTGAGCTAATACCCTTGGGGTAAGAATGTTCATCCTTAGGTTATATGCCCAAAAGTGGTATTGCTGAATCTTTGGGTAGATTAATTCATAGTACTGAGAAACAGTCATACTGATTTTCAAACAGACTATACAAGTTTACATTTCCACCAACAGTGGAGGTCTGTTTCCCTTACTCCATATCTCCTCCAGCATAGATTATCACTAGTGTTTTAGATCTTAGCCATTCTGGCAGGTAATATTGTAGATGGTATCTCAGAGTTGTGTGGGGAATTTTTTTTTATTTTCTTGATGGCTATGGATGTTGAACAGTTCTTTAAGCATTTCTCAATCCTTTGAGATTTTTTTCTGTTGAAAATTTTTTATTTAGCTTTGTACCTCATTTTTAATTGGGTTGTTTTCTGTTTTGATCTCTAGTTTCTTGAGTTTTTTTTATCTTTTAGAGATCCGTCCTTTGTCAGATGTAGGGTGGGTAAATATCTTTTCCTACTCTGTATGCTGTCTGTTCTGTCTTATTGACCTTATCCTTTTCATGATAGAGGGACTCATTGTGGGATTAGAGACACTAGGGAATTGCCCAAGAACTCACAAAGGTAGCCTAAGCCAAGATTCCAAGCAATAGTGTAAAGGGTGCCCAAATTGACCTTTCCCTATAATCAAATTGATGACCACCCTGTTTGTTATTATAAAACCTTCTCTAGTGACCAATGGAAGTAGGTTCAAAGATCCACAACTAAGCACTGGGTCAAGTTCTAAGTCCAGGGATAAGAGACAATATGAGCAAAGTACTCAAGTTTATGATGAAAAAACCCATAGAGACAGCTATTGTGAGCTTACTGACACTGAAATGACAGCTGTGGAATCTCCATGGAATTGAACAAGGCTCTCTGAGTATGGATGAGGTGAATGGCATGGGCAGTTTGCGAGGCTTCTGGCAGTAGGACCAGAATTTATTCCTAGTTAATGAAATAAATTTTTAGAGCTCATTCCCTACAGAAGAATGCCATGCTCAGTCTTGATACTGTAGAGTCTAGGTTCTACCTTAACTGGATATACCAGACTGTATCAACTCACCCTGGAAATAATCTCTATGAGGTGTAGATGGAATATGGAATAGGTGAATTGACTGGGAGATGACTGGGAAGAAGGGAAAGAAAAGGAACACTAGTGGGTACATTAATCAACAACAAAAATCTTTTACATATTAAAAAAGCAAAAACAAAATAAAAAGGTTGTTTATATATTTTTCCATTTTTTTATTTAAAGTTTTTTTTTTTACATCTACCACTGTTCCCCTTCATTTTCCTATTTCCAGTCCCTCCCAGTCCTCCCTCAGTCTCCCCTATCCATTCTCCAAAGAAGGCAAGGAGTCCCAGGGTGAGTCAATTCACTCTGGCATTTTTATTTATTCATTTAATTTGTCTTTCACATCATGCATCTTAATCCCATATATTCCTCTATCCTTCCATATCTGTTTCTTGCCCTTATATCCCCCCAAAAAATAAAATTTAAGAGTAAAAAGAAAAATGAGGCAAGAAGTCACACGGAAGCTGTAGTGTGATACAATGACTCACACAGAAACCCCCTTTGTTCATATACCTTTAATTTCAAGTGTTCTTTGCAAATAGTAACTGGTCTGGTTTGGGGTCTCTGTCTTCTGCTATACTATTGATGTTGGGTCATCACTGTTACTCTTCTTAGATATCCTATATTTGTAGGCAAGTTTTTGTCCTGCCAGAAACTCTCAAATACCTGGAAGTTACTTTTCAAGTAATTGACTCAGAGGCTTAAAATTCTAATAAATGCTCAGCCAGTATATCTAGCATATTACTAACCAGCTTTTACATTTAAATTAACACTTAATTATTATTTGTTTAGCCATGTGGCTTGGTACTATTTATTGGTACAGAATTCTTATCTTGTTTAGTCTGTGTCTACCTGGTAACTGCTTCTTTACCTTTTCTCTTCCCAGAATTTTCCTAGTCTGGTCACTTCACCTATACTTTTTGTCTATCTACTGGCCAATCAACATTTTATTAAACCAATATGAGTGACAAATCTTTACAGTATACAAGAACATTACCCCACGGTATTCTTTTTCCTGTCTCATGAAGATTCAGCAGCTTTGGGTTATAAGACCATCCCCTTCATGTGCCAGCAAATCATAGATTGGGAAGATGCTGTGGTGGGCCACCTCATAATCATGCCTGTGGTCTTGGGCAGTTGAAAGTTTTGTTATCCTCCCAGCTCTCCTCATCCATACCACCAAGTCAGCTCTTCAGCATTGCTCTGGCTGGTTAATTCCTTGCAGCAATGAGCAGAGGGTTGGATTGTTCCTCTTGTATGCATTCAGGATCCATTCTTCCATACATGGAATATCAGGGATAGCTCTATTGTGTTGTTCAGGTGAGTTACAGGAGCCATTTTCCTGAGAGGGCTGAAGTTGGTAAGAAGCAGAGATAGTTCTCCCATGCATTGCAGGAATCAAGAGGTAGGGGAAGTAGAAGCAACTATCTCCTGATCACACTAACCATATGGTAAATGAGGGGTACAGTCAAACTTTCAGTGCTCACTATTTTGGGGGACAGTTCACTTGTACACTTGTCAAGAGGCTCAGCTCTGTCATGATTCCCAGATGAGGTGCAAGATTGTAAGTGTGGGGTAGGTGCTTAAACCCTCCATACTATCTATGTCTTTTCATTTTTCAATATTCCAAACAACTGGTTTTTTTTTTATTTTTATTTTTTGCTGTTGTTTTGATTATGCGTGTTTGGTTTTGTTTTAAATTTTGGATTTTAGTTAATTCCTTGATGATTTCATATAATGTGTTTTAACATTATTCACCTCCTCCCATTCTTTTTACACGCACAAACTTATGCTCTTATTAAAAACAAAATAAAAACAAAAATAAAAAAAGTTAATTAAATTGCTGCTGCTCATATAATCTTGAATGTATGGACTGTCACTGGAAGATGGTTGATCTAGCTGGAACCAAACCCTTTAAATAATTCATTGTCCATTTTTCAGCAGATATTAATTGCCTATGTCTCCTCAGCTAGGGATGGGAAATATGAAAAGTACATGTGAATATGGATATGGCACCAATTGGAATAAGTAGGTCAGCAAGAGTGAGAGGATTTAAGTGAGGGAAATAAAGATAAATTTAAACACGATATATTGGATACATGCATTAATTTGACCAAATTTAAGATATTTTAAGAAAAAATTATGTCATTAGATAAATCTTTATGAAAGTATATTCTCTGAAAGATAAAAGTTAGGGTTTGTTTTATTCTAAGTTCTACAACAAATATTGTTAAGTTTATTTATTTTCTGTTTTGGTTTTGTGTTACATTTTAGGCAAACTAATAAAAAAATAAATTACATTTTCTCGATTATGGAAATTGAGCCTAGAGCCTCATCCGATACAAACTCAAGTTCTTAATTTTTAGCCTGATATAAATACTATTTTATTATCATTTTATATGCATGCTGAAGATTAAATAAATGAATAAGCTACATATGATTGTAAGGATTAATATTAATGTAACATTGTCTTCAAAATAATAGGACACACAAAATTCTAGCTTCTTGTGATTAAATATAGTTTAGAAATTATATATTCAAAATTTATAAATCATATCAATTATGCCTTGAGATTTTTGAATTGTAAATATCAGTATAATGAAGACAAATATTGACATTGGAGACATATCAAAATGTAAAATGATTTATTTGAACTTTTTTCATTGTTTATTTATGATATTGCATTCTTCCTTACCTTATTTACCTCTAAGCACTCCTAAATACCCATCACTGCTCTCTTTCAAGTCCATGGCCACTTTTCTATTGATTGTTATTGCATGGATGTAAGTCCTTGTGAATATATATACCCAAATATAACTGGGAGAGTATGCATATTATTACTTATGTATATGTTTTAAGAGTTACCAATTTGGTAATGGGCAACAAAATTTTATGCTTTTCCTAGCAATCATCACTGATCTTATTAAATAGCTTAAAGCTTTTTTTGAGAAGTTAAGGCTTCATGTTCTTTTCCTTTTTCAGTGTGACATATTTATTGATGTCATTCTAGTTGATTTTCAACTTAAGGGATTTAGTATCAGCTGTGTTTTTGAAAGATCATTTCCATAGATGTTTAGCAGAGAAAAAGAAAACCCATTCTGAAGTGGCTGTCTTTATCCTATGATGTGAGGTACCATACTGGTTAAAAAGATAGAAATGTAAAAGCCATCTGAGCATCATCAGCATTAAACTCTTTCTGCTTTTTTTTCACTTCAGTTATACTATGATCAACTGCTTCACAATACTTCTATGCCTTCTCTTGTATAATAATCTCTTTGTATTCTATGAAAGTGTGTCACTCTTGATCAATTAATAAAAAGCAGAATAGTAAATAACTATGATTTTCTGGGCAGAACAGAGGCTGGAAAAAAGGTGCTTTCATTCAAATGCAGAATAGCCAGGATGAGCAAAATGGACATGTGGTAACAAGCATGTTAAAAAATATAGACTTAAAAATAGGGGTTAATTTAAGCTGTAAGAACTTGTTAGAAATAATCCTAAGCTAAAGATGAGACTTTAAAATTAATTATATTAATTAATTAATTATATTTATATAATAAGCAAAAAAGCCCACATCAATCCCTTATGATTATGTTATGCACAAGATAATCAAGAGAATACGTTGGTACCTTCTTCCTGTCATTATTCCTTTTACAAAGTATATGTGTTTATTAGAATCACAATTGTGATCTTATGAAATTTTATATTTATTTAATCTATAAATTAGAATTTTATGTCATGATTTGAATTCAATAGTTATGATTTTAAAAAAATATTTTATTTAACATTTTTGTCATATTAATACCTCAACAATTTTAAAGGAGTCTATTTTATTGCAACATCAGTTATTCTGGACACATTAAGATATATTAATTTTTGACTTAATTTTATGCTTAGAAGAGTAGAAAAATGAAAAAGTATTAAGTTAGAGGCTAAATATTATAACTCTTTTAAATTTATAGTCCAACACTGACATGAAAAATTAAATGTATAACAATTAGGGTTAGTCAATATGTTATACAGCTGTAACTCCAGGAACATTTAAGTTAAGGCAGTAGATTTGTAAATTTAAGATCACCATGGGCTAAATAGTAAATGAGTATTTGAAAATCGCTGTAGTAAGCAAAAACTTAGAACATCAGGGAATTAATCTTGTATCCTGCTACATTGCTGAAGGTGTTTATTAGCCGTAGCAGTTCCTCATAAGAATTTTGTGGGTCACTTAATGTATACAATCATATCATCCACAAATAGAGATAGCTTCAATTCTTCTGTTCAAATTTGTATCCCCTTAATCTCCTTTCGTTCTCTTATAGATTTATCTAAAACTTCAAGAACTATATTGAATAGATAAGGGGAGAGTGGACATCCTTGTCTAGTTCCTGATTTTAGTGGGATTACTTTGAGTTTTTCTCCATTAAGTTTAATACTGGCTGTCGGCTTCTTGCAAATCGCCTTTATTATATCTAGATATTTTCCCTGTATTCCAAATCTCTCCAGGGCTTTCCTTATAAAAGTTTGTTGGATTTTGTCAAAGGCTTTTTCAGCATCTAAGGATATGATCATGTGGTTTTGTTCCTTTAATTTGTTTATATGATGGATAACATTTATGGTTTCTTGTATGTTAAACCAGCCCTGCATTTCTGGGATGAAGCCTACTTGGTCATGGTGCATGATATTTTTTATACATTCCTGTATATGATTTGCTAAAATTTTGTTGAGAATTTTCACATCAATATTCATGAGGGAAATTGGTCTATAATTCTCCTTCTTTGTTGTGTCTTTGAGTGGCTTGGGTATTAGGGTAATTGTGACCTGATAGAAGGAATTCGACAATATTCCTTCAGTTTCTACTGTGTGAAATAGTTTGAGGAGTAATGGTAGTAATTCTTAAATGTCTGGTAGAATTCGGTGCTGAAACCATCTGGACCAGGGCTTTTATTTTTGGGGCGGCTTTTAATGACAGCTTCAATTTCCTTAAGGGTTATATGCCTGTTTAGGTAATTAATCTGATCTTCATTTAATTTTGGTAGATGGTACCTGTCCAGGAAGCTGTCCATTTCTTCTAGGATTTCCTTTTTTTGTGGAATACAGATTTTCAAAATATGATCTGATAATTCTCTGGATTTCATCAGAGTCTGTTGTTATGTACCCCTTTTCATTTCTGATTTTGTTGATTTGGATACTGTCTCTCTGTTTTTTTATAGTTTTGGCTAAGGGCTTATCTACCTTGTTGGCTTTCTCAAAGAATCAACTCTTAGATTCATTGATTCTTTGTATTATTCTTTTTGTTTCAATTGTATTGATTTCAGCTCTAAGTTTGATTATTTCCTACCGTCTACTCCTTCTACATGAGTTTGCTTTTAATTGTTCTAAGGCTTTCAGCTGATCTGTTAGGTCTCTAGTGTGAGATTTCTCTTGGTTTTTCATGTAGGCATCTAGAGCTTTGAATTTTCCTCGTAAGACTGCTTTCATTGTGTCCCACAAGTTTGGATATGTTGTGGATTCATTTTCATTAAATTCAAGGAAGACTTTAATTTCTTCCTTAACCCAGAGATGGTTCAGCTGAGTGATGTTTAGTTTCCATGAGTTGGTAGGCCTTCTTTGATTTTTGTTGTTGTTGAACTCTAACTTTAGGCCCTGGTGGTCTGATATGTTACAAGGTATTATTTTCATTTTTTGTATCTATTGATATTTGCTTTATGACCAATTATGTGGTCAACTTTGGAGAAAGTTCCATGAGGAGCTGAGAAATATGTATATTCCTTTGCATTTGGGTAGAAGCTTTGATAGATATCTATTAAATCCATTTGCATCACAACCTCTTTTAGACTCCTTATTTCTCTGTTGAATGTCTGACTGGTTGACCTATCTAGGGTTGAAAGTGGGGTATTGAAGTCTCCCACTATTAGGCTGTAAGAAATGATGTGGTATTCGAACTTTAGGTGTATCTTTTATATAGGTAGATACCTGTATATTAGGGGCATAAATATTCAGGATTGAAATTTTCTCTTGACCAATTTTTTCTGTGATGAATAAGTAATGAATATCTTGGTCTCTTTTAATTGTTTTTAGCCCTTCTATACACTAAAGATAGAAGAGCTGAATAAGAAATAAGGGGAACATTACCCTTCATTATAGCAGCAAATAGTATTAAATACCTTGGAGTAACTATAGCAAAAGAAGTAACAGACCTATTTGACAAAAATTTTACATCACTGAAGAAAGAAACTGAAAAGGATATCAGAAAATGGAAAGCTCTCCCTTGTTCCTGGATTGGTAGGATCAACATAGTAAAAATGACAATTCTACCAAAGGCAATCTACAGATACAATGCACTGCCCATCAAAATCCCAACACAATATTTTTTGGACCTTGAAAGAACAATACTCAATTTCATTTGGAATAAAAGGATACCCAGGATTGACAAAACAATTTTACTCAACAAAAGGAACTCAGGAGGTATCACCATCCCTGACTTCAAGTTATACTATAGAGTTACAGTAGTAGAAATGACCCACAGGGTCTTCAGCATGGACCTAAATCTAGGAATGAAAAAAATGGAAGGGAGGAACACAAAGAACAAAAGGACAAGACAAATCTTTCTGTTCAAGTCCTCCTAAGCTTTATTATTACAGACAATATTTATACAGAATCCCTGCCATGCAGGTAGCTGGGAGGAAAGGGGGTGGGATATACAAAAGAATGTGGCAAGCCTGTGAAGGGAGTGACAGACAGGGTAGAATTAGTATGGAAATATATCTGTTATCAGTTGAGGTTCTGGAGGATGTCACTTGATGATCTGAGAGGGTTACAGGAGAAGGCCTGGAGGATGTCACCACCTGAGCTGAGAGAATCAAAGGAGACTAACAGGAGTCATTGTTTAGCTAAAAACAATAGGGAAGTAGCCTTCTGGCAAATAATTGTCTATAGGAGCTAACTTATAAAATATGGCTAAGTTAACATTGGCTCCCAACAGCTGAATGGAAGTGTGTAGAAAAATGCAAATAGATCTGAGCCTGTCACCCTGCACAAAACTCAAATCCAAGTAGATCAAAGACCTCAACATAAACCCAGCCACTTTAACCTTGATAGAAAAGCAAGTGGGAAATACACTTCTATGAATTGGCACAGGCGACCACTTCCTAATTATAATACCAGTGGCACAGACACTAAGAACAACAATCAATAAGTGGGATCTCCTGAAGCTAAGAAGCTTCTGTAAAGCCGAGGACACTGTTAATAGGGCAAAACGACAGCCTACAGAATGGGAAAAGATTTTCAACAACCCTACAAGTGATAGAGGACTGATCTCTAAGATATATAAAGAGCTCAAGAATCTAGAGCCCAAAACCTGAATAACCCAATCAAAAAATGGGGTTCAGAACTAAAATGGGAATTGTCAGCAGAAAAATTACAAATAGCTGAAAGGCACTAAAAAAAGTGCTCATCATCTTTAGCCATCAGAGAAATGCAAACCAAAACAACTTTGAGATACCATCTGACACCTGTTAGATTGGCTAAGATAAAAGACACAGAGGACAGCCTATGCTGGAGAAGGTGAGGAGCAAGGGGAACACTCCTCCATTGTTGGTGAGTGTGTAAGCTTGTTCAGCCACTTTGGAATGCAGTATGGCGGTTTCTCATAAAATTGAGAATCAATCTCCCCAAGGACCCAGCAATACCACTTCTGGGTGTATACCCTGAAGAAGCACAGTCACACTCCAAAGACATTAGCTCAACTATGTTCATAGCAGCATTATTTGTAATAGCAAGAACCTGGAAACAACCTAGATGTTCCTCAACTGAAGAATGGATTAACAGACTGTGGTATATCTGCACAATGGAGTTCTACTCATCAGTGAGAAAAAATGATATCCTAAATTTTGCAGGCAAATGGATGGATTTGGAGAATATCCTACTGAGTGAGGTATCACAAACTCAGAAAAATAAGTAGGGGATGTACTCACTCATTAGTGGACTCCAAACAAACAAACAAACAAGAAAAAAGCAAAGCATGCCCAAGCTGCAAACCACAACCACTGAACAGCTTGGGATCAGAAACACCCTGGACTGACACATTGGATCCCACTCCCCCTAGTGGAACACCCAACTCACTCTTGAGGGAGACGGGAGAAAACTGGATCTTCCAGGAGTGGAGACTGAACTAAGCAATATTGGGGCAGTGGGACCATGGGACTACCTGCAGCCTGCCCAGGGATGGTACGGGGATTTGTGGAGAAGAAAGAATGACCTGATTTGGTGGGAGGGGGTAGGGACCTTGAATAAGGATATACAAGGTTAGAAAGTGTGACTTCTTTGTTAATAATAATAATAATAGTAATAATAAAAGAACATCAGGGAATTGTGATACAGATAAGAAAAATTAATGTGTGGGTGGAACATTTCTGTAGAGATAAATCTAGTATATATACCTTTCTAAAATGTCTTGTTTCTAAGAAAAAGACAATACTATTTCATTTAGATAATTGTTTAGTTATGTTAATTTGCTATTTCCAAAATATCTTTAATATACTCTTAACATTCAGAATGTTAAAAATTTATTTTGTTGATTTGTTCATGTTGATAAAATTTTATCACATATGAATGGGCTTCCAGTCTTATACTGATTTGTACTTCTTAAAACCTTTTTGATTTAGTCTCCCTTAAATTTTCAGTGGCTTTTCCCTAACTAGAAAATGGAAATTACATTCTATCACTATGAAAACATATTAGTTTTTTATATCCTCAGATTCTGTTAATCCAAATCAATCATATTTCAAAACTTGTTTTTCATTGTTACTTTATGGTTTGTTGTTATCATTAATGTATTTTCTGATAAAATAATTTGTAACTCATACTTGAAAGAAAAGGTGGGCCATAGTTATCTTTATATACCCATCCCCAGCCTCTTGTTTCTCAGCTTGAATTTTAGCAAATAAATTTATGTATTTATTTCTATGAAAAGTAGAAATTTTGCATATTGTAACAATTCAGAACAATGTGACATTTTTAATCACTGTTTTATTTCTGTGATATAACATCATGATCATGATGATTTATTTAAATATATATTGAGCTATTGTTAAAGTTTCAGAATGTTAGAGTCTGTGATGGCAGAACAAAGTCAAAAGCCAGGCCTCTCCAGCAGCATCTGGGAGCTTGTACATTCATTTGCAAGCAGGTGACAGAGAGTACACTGGTATAGGCAGATGGCTTTTAAAACCTCAAAGCCCACCTTCAGTGACAAATGTACTATATGTAATTTAACAAGACTGCACCTTTACATCAAGCCCAAACAACTATTGACGACCTAGGTTTTCAAACATATAAGCTGTTGTGGACCATTCCTATTCAAATCACCACACATTTCAATAAAATTTCATCAGTGAATTAATTAGGTTTTAGTCTTATACCAAACTATTTCAATCATTAACCAACTATTTTTTCTAAATAACATTTTAAAAACCATCACTTAAAAACATCTGCAAAAGCTGAAATAAGTCAAGTAACAATATTAGTGGCATCATATATATTGAGTCATAATTCTGAAAAACAGACATTCTAACATATAGCACTGTACCAAGCAGGGAACCTTTTACATAATGAAAAGGAAAAGAAAATATAATGTTTTGAGGCAGTCTTGATATTTAGCCCAAGCTGGCTTTGGACTTGTGATTCTCCTGCTTTTTACCTTCTAAAGGTTGTGATTGCAAGATGTACTACAATGGTCAAGTAAAAACAAGTTGAAAATCTAAATATTTCTTGGACACCTTATAAAGTAAACAGAAGTTATCAAGCAAGCGTCCAAAAATTAAATGAATTAACATGAGGAATATATGTAGTTCATAAGGGGATCAAGAGGAAAGACTATTACAATGCAACGTTTAATGTGTGTTTAACCAGCTTATGAAAAGCAAACTTTACTAACTTAGCAAATAATAATATTCAAGACAAATGATATATTCTCACTGAAATGATACATGCATCAGGAATGGTAAATGTAACACACACAGGCAGTGCTAAATCTTAAAAAAAATATAGTGTGTAACTTTTTTGCTGCAAATGGTTGTTGCTATTGTGTACAAGAAGAAATATTTTGTTAAAATAAAACATAAAATGATGCTTTTGTCATATTAATGCATGAAAATTCAATGGTTTGTGATAAATAAAAGATCAGTAAGACACTGTCACTTCCTGTGAGAGAAGGCTGGCTTTCAAATAGAGACTTTGTGGTTTCATGAGAATTTAAATTTTCAGATCAGAAGAAAGTCCTTTGAAAACCTATTTACACAGACTTATCCACAAGATTGGATGAACTATAAGAATAAACAATATTTAAAATTATTTTTGGAAATATAATCTTTGAGGATTACATTGTAATAAAATTTACCATAACTAATAAATCTCTCATTCTTTAAAAGTTAAAAAACAACAAAAACAGAAAAAAAATGTTTCAGTTCCAATCTCTGAAATCATACTAGGACAAATTATGTGAAATCATTATAATTGATGTAAATGCCTAAATTATAAACCGTTTGTTCTTGTGATGTGATGCTTTGTTTAATCAACTTCTAGCCAATGACAGAGACTGAAAATTGCTAATGTTGTATCTTAGTCTAACCCTAAATTATCTATACTTAAAGACTTTCTTTAAGAAGTATTATTGATATATTTCCTAGTATCAGCAGATTGTTATATATATAGCATTCAGAAAAGGCATTCTATTAATAATGACTCCTATAGTCATATATTCATAGAGGTGACATATACTCTGAATGAATTCCTCATAGTTAGGAACATAGACTTTACTGTGTACATCCACCAATAAATTCTGAATTTCTAACTGTACAAATTTTTTACACTTAAGAAAGATTATTTAATCAATACTAATAAGAAAAAGCTTGAGGTTCTGGAACCTGATTCCCCAATCCAGAAAGTTGGAAAGTTGACTTACAGGACCAGGGTCAGTCTGTAGAGCCTGATCCCAGACTCTCCTTAGCATACAGGACTAGGGTTTGGCTGTGAGGGGCTCCTCTAGCCACAACTAAAAGAGGAGACATTACATGCCTGTCCCTGCCTCCACCTGCATCATCAGACAAGGACTGAGGCTTTGAAATTCAGACCTCTGTCCAGAGCAGAGTCAGAGATCCAGCAGAACCCTTGCTCAGAGGAGATAGGAGACACACAAGCCTTCGTGGCCCAACTGACTGAGAGTGGCCTAATCGTGAACCACTGAAGCCATCTGCAGAAGCCAGTGCAAGAAATACATATAATAATATAAAGAACAACAAGGAAACTCCAGAAGAAACTGGTTGTTCTACAACTACAAGACCTTAAAAGAGAAATGAAGAGGAAGCTGAAGGAAACAACAACAAAAACACCTTTATGAAGATTATAGAAGCCTTCAAAGAAGATATAAACAATTTCCTAAAGTAAAAGAAGAAAATACAAACCAAAAATTGGAAGAGATGAACAAATCCTTGAAAGAAAACCAAGAAAAGGGAAACCAAAAAAAATGAAAGAAACATTCCAGGAAATAAAAAGTGAAATAGAAGCAATAAAAAAGGCACAAATGGACCTTGAGAGCTTGTTTGGAGGTTCTAGCAGGGGAGCTCAGCTACTCGTATACCCTTGACCGAAGACCGGTCCTCCTCTATTCGGGGAAGGTCGTCCTCTTCGACCGAGCGTGCAGCTTCGAGAGGGACGCACATGGAGCGGTGAGGGAGGAAGGGGACACCCGCCTAGCCAGCCAGATCAGCCGAATCAACCCTGGCGATCAATGGGGTGACAGATGTCGCAGCCAGATCGCCCTCAC
>PVIH01007973.1:29530-95501 GCA_004025045.1 Sigmodon hispidus
ATACAGGGATGGAAAAAAAATTCAGAGGGAAAGCTGAACACAAAGAAAATATATGTGTAGTAATCTTATTTGCATTTCCACCCTTGATAAGCCATGCTTATGATTATTATCCTCTGTATAGTTATTGTTAACTCTTCGGCATTTTTAAATTCTTTTTACTGTTTTTTTGATAAATACAAAATAAAGAAGGAAAAAAAAGGCACAAATGGAGGCAAAGATGGAAATAGAAAATCTGAAGCAAAGAGCTAGAACTACAGATACAAGCGTAACCAAAAGAATTCATGAGATGGGAGAGAGAATCTCTGGAGTGGAAGACTTAATAGTGGAAATAGACACATCAGTCAAGAAAAATACTAAAACTAAAAAGCCATAAAACAAAATGTTCATGAAATCTGGGACACCATGAAAAGACCTAACTTGAGAATAGTAGGAATAGAAGAAGGAGAAGAATACCAGCTCACAGGCACAGATAATGTATTCAATAAAATCACAGTAGAAAACTTTCCTAACTTAAAGAAGGAAATGCCTATAAGATAGAAGAAGCTTACAATACACCAAATAGATATGACCCACCAGAAAAAGTGAGCTTACCACATAATAATCAAACCACAAAACATACAGAAAAAGAAAAAATTTCAGAGCTGCAAAAGAAAATGGCCAACTTACTTATAAAGGCAGAATAATCAGAATAACACCTGACTTTTCAATGGAAATAATGAAAGCAAGAAGGGCTAAGTCAGAAGCCATAGAGACACTAACAAAGCATGGCTGCCATCCTAGAATACTATACTCTGCAAAAATATTGATCAACATAGACAGAGTAAACAAGATATTTCATGACAAAGTCAGACTAAAAAAATACCTATCTGCCATTCTGGCCCTCCAGAAAGCATCAGAGGGAAAACTCCCACCAAAGGATCCCAGATACACACATGAACCAAAAACAATCAAAAATCCCACAGAATAATGGCCCAGAGAAAGGAAATATGTACAAGCAACCGCAAGAATAGCAGGAAATATCAATCAGTGGTTACTAATATCCCTTAATATCAATGGACTCAACTCACCTATAAAAAGACACACAAATATGATGGATACAAAAACAGAAGCCATCCTTCTGCTACATACAAGCAACAAACCTCAACCACAAAGACAGACACAGGCTCAGAGTAAAGGGTTGGGAAGAGATTCTTCAATCAAATGGTTCTATGCAACAAGCTGGGGTTGCTATCCTAATATCTAACAAAGTAGACAATAAACTAAAAGCAATTAAAAGGGACCAAGATGGTCATTACTTATTCATCAAAGGAAAAATTGGTCAAGAGGAGATTTCAATCCTGAATATTTATGCCCCTAATATTAGGGCACTTTCTTATGTAAAAGAAATATTGCGAAAGCTCAAATCCCACATCAATTCTTACACACGAATAGCGGTAGACTTCATTATCCCACTTTCAACCCTGGATAGGTCAACCAGACAGAGACTCAACAGAGAAATAAGGAGTCTAACAGAGATTATGATGCAAGTGGTTTTAATAAATAGTTACAGAAGCTTTCATACAAATGAAGAAGAATGTACATATTTCACAGCACCCCATGGAACTATCTGTAAAATTAACCATATAATTGGTCATAAAGTAAATTTCAACAGATAAAAAATGGAAATAATCCCTTGTAACATATCAGACCACAAGGGCCTACTAAAGATAGACTTTAAACACATCAAAAATCAAAGAAAGCATACCAACTCAGGGAAACTGAACATCACTCAGCTGAACCACCTCTGGTTCAAGGAAGAACTTAAGAAAGAAATCAAAGTCTACCTAGAATTTAATGAAAATAAATCCAAAACATACTCAAACTTGTCAGACACAATGAAAGCAGTCTAAAAGGAAAGATCAAAGCACTAGATGCCCATATGAAAAGCTTAGAAAGAGCCCACATTGAAGAACTAACAGGACAGCTGAAAGTCTTAGAAAAATTAAAAGCGAACTCACCTAGAAGGAGTAGATGGCAGGAATAATGAAAATTAGTGCTGAAATCAATAAAACTGAAACAAACTGAACAATACAAGAATCAATGAATCAAAGAGTTTGTTCTTTGAGAAAGTCAACAAGATAGATAATGCCTTATCCAAACTAATCAAAAAGCAGAGAAATAGTACCCAAATCAACAAAATCAGAAATGAAAAGGGGGATATAACAAAAGACACCCAGAATATCCAGAGAAATATCAGATCATCCTTTGAAATCTATATTCCACTAATATGGAAAACTTAGAAGAATTGGACAGGTTTTTGGACAGGTACCATTTACTAAAATTAAATTAAGAACAGATTAATTACATAAACAGACCTATAAAACTAGAGGAAATTGATGCTGTCATTAACAGCTGCCCAAGTAAAAAAAGTCCAGGTCCAGACAGTTTCAGTGCAGAATTCTACCAGACATTCAAAGAATTAATATCAATACTCCTCAAACTATTTCAAACAATAAAAACTGATGGAATATTGCCAAATTCCTTTTATGAGGCCACAATTACCCTAATGCCCAAGCCACTCAAAGACAAAACAAAGAAGGAAAATTATAGACCACATTCTTTCTTGAAAATTGATGCTAAAATTCTCAAAAAATTTTGTCAAACTGAATAAAGCAATATATAAAAAATATCATTCAACATGACCAATTAGGCTTCATCCCAGAAATTCAGGGATTGTTCAACATATGAAAAACCGTAAACGTCATCCATGATATAAACAAACTAAGGGGAAAAAAACCCACATGATCATGATCATATCCTTAGATTCTGAAAAAGCCTTCTACAAAATCCAGCACTCTTTTCTGATAAAAGCTCTGGAGGGTACAGTAATACAGGGAAAATATCTCAATATAATAAAGGCGATTTACAAGAAGCCGACAGCCAACATCACATTTAATGGAGGAAACCTTTAAGAAATCCCACTAAAATCAGGAACTAGACAAGGATGTCATCTGTCCCATTATTTATCCAATATAGTTCTCGAAGTTTTAGCTAAAGCAATAAGAGAATAAAAGGAGATTAAGGTGATACAAATTGGAAAAGAAGAAGTGAAGCTATCTCTACTTGCAGATGATATGATTGTATACATAAATGACACACAAAATTTTACCAGGGAACTTCTACAGCTGACAAACACCTTCAGCAGTCTTGTAGCAGGATACAAAATTAACTCAAGGAAAGCAGTAGCCCTTTTATACACTAGAAATAAAAGAGCTGAAAAGAAATAAGGGAAACATCACCCATTATAACAGCTGCAAGTAGCATTAAATACCTTGGAGTAACTATAACCAAAGAAGTAACAGACTTATTTGACAGAATTTTTAAATCACTGAAGAAAGAATTTGAATAGGATATCAGAAAATGGAAAGATCTCCCATGTTCCTGGATAGGTAGGATCAACATGAAAAAAAATGGCAATTCCATCAAAAGCAATCTACAGATTCAATGTACGGTCTATCGAAATCTCAACACAATATTTTTTGGAACTTAAAAGATAGTATATTTAACAAATGATGTTGGCATAGTTGATTGGTAGTGTTTAGAAAAATGCAAATAGTCCAAGCCTGTCACCCTGCACAAAACTCAAATCCAAGTGGATCAAAGACCTCAACATAAACCCAGCCACTTTGAACTTGATAGAAAAGAAAGTGGGAAATACCCTTCTATGAATTGGCACAGATGTCCACTTCCTAAATATAACACCAGTGGCACAAGCACTAAGAACAACAATCAATAAGTGGGATCTCTTGAAGCAGGGAAGCTTCTGCAAAGCCAAGGATACTGTCAATAAGACAAAACAACAGCCTACAGAATGGGAAAAGATTCTCACCTTCCCTACAAGTGACAGTGGACTGATTTCTAAATTTATAAAGAACCCAAGAAACTAGAGCCCAAAACCTTGAATAACCCAATCAAAAAATGTTGTTCAGATATAAAATGGGAAATCTCAGCAGAAGAATTACGAATGGCTGAAAGGCATTTCAAAAAGTACTCAACTTCTTTAGACATCAGTGAAATGCAAATCAAAATAACTTTGAGATACCACATTACACCTGTCAGATTGGCTAAGATAAAATTTACAGATGACAAACTATGCTGGAGCGTCTGAGGAGCAAGTGGAACACTCCTCCATTGTTGGTTGCAATGTAAGCTTGTTTGTCCAATCTGGAATGCAGTGAGGCAGTTTCTCAGAAAACTGGAATCAATGTCCCCTAGGCTCCAGCAGTACTACTTCTGGGTGTATACCCTAACGATGCACATTCACACTCCAAAGGCATTAGCTCAGCTATGTTCACAGCAACATTATTAGCAATAGCAAGAACCTGCAAACTACCTAGATGCCCCTCAACTGAAGAATGGATTAACAAACTGTGGTACATCTACACAATGGAGTACTACTCAGCAGTAAGAAAAAATGATATCCTAAAATTTGCAGGCAAATGGATGGACTTGGAGAATATCCTCATGAGCAAGGTATCTCAAACCCAGAAAGATAAGCAGGGGATGTACTCACTCATTATTGAACTCTAAACAAAAAAGCACAAAACAAAGCATGTCCAAGCTGTAAACCACAACCTCTGAACAGCTTGGGATCTGAAACACCTTGGACTGACACTGTGGATCCCACTCCTTTAGAGGAACACTTGACTCAGTCTTGATGATAGGGGAATGAATCTGGAGTGGATACTGAATTGAGCAATATTGGAATCTTGGGACCTCCTGCCTGTGCTGGGGAGGAGATCGGGAATGGAGAAGAGAGCGTGACCTGAGGGTGTATGAGGGGGAAGGGACCTTAAATAAGGATATACACAGATAGAAAAATGTGACTTTATTCATAATAAAAAGATAAGCCACATAAAATAGAAATTACAAAAACAGACTGAATACTGTATGTTATTGTCTTGTCTTTAAGTCTTTTTACTGAAAATAAAGTAGTAAAATCTGTTGAAAGACTTTTGATTATAAATATTATTGGGTTAAATCTACCTCTATATTTTGTAAATCAGTTTACTTTTAACCTGAAATAAAAAGATATGCTACTTTGGAGAAAAAAACAAAAAACAAACCAAAAAATCATATCTTTTGGCATTAAGTACTTTCCTGTGAATATCAAAATGAGATAATAAAATAGTATGGACAAATTTCTAAGCAAAAAAGGAAAAAGCTTTAAGACTATATCTAGCAATATATAATCAGAAATAATGTCAAGTTATACAACATGATATGAAAGCACTATGAATTTTACAAATGATACACAAAGTGTCAAAGATTCTTTCCTATAGTAAGCTCTTGAGAATCAGAGCCTGATAAAAAAATTTGAAGGGTTGTGATTTATTAAGTGTTCTTCAGAAAAAAATCCCAAACAGAGAAGAGAGTAGTGAATAAGCCATTTAATTATAAGGTAGTGTCAGTTGTCTACCCCTTTCTCTGATCCAGAGTGAATGAACACTGGAATATATGCAATATTTCAAAGCTCTTCCCTCCATAGAAAAGCATCTGTCAAGTGTATATCCATTTATTATTGGATCATTGATTTATTCATAGGCTGAAATCTGCATTATAAGAGCAGATAAATACCATTTGCCATGTGAAATTTGATGGCAAATCTGGATAGTCAGCTTCCCCAAACTTAAGAACACTGATAATTCACACTTCATGGCAGGCCTGTAAGGGCATAACTGCCATAAATTTTAGTAGGACTGTCCCTTGACATTCAGTCTCAGACTTACTTTGAAATAAAAAAAAGACAGTTGACTGTAAGCCAGCATTACTTCCTCCCTGCCCCATGCTTCCTGACTGTATGTGGAATGTGAATGGCCATCCACACTCTCAAACAAACTGGATTATATCCTCTCAAATCCTAAACTAGAAAAATGTGTCCTTTTAAAAATTGGTTTGGTTTTTTGGTTTCTTGATAAGACATATCATAACCATTGACGGAAAGTATTAGGTAAGATGATTTGGACGAAAATAAAGAAAAAAAAATGTAATCCATATATCTTGAATGAAAATTTTAAAAAATTAAACAGAGCATTGCAAATGGTTTCTGAGGAAAAAAAAACTGGGAAAGCCTTAACAAAGAATAATTACCTTCTACACAGTGCTTATGGCCTTGCAAAATACATGTGCTGAAATTTTAAATCTTAATATGAAAACAGGAGACTTGTGTTTGTAGGTGACTGGACTATAACTATAACTTGTGCTTTTACCAGAGTAATTCTAGAAAACCCACTGATTCTTTTCACTATGTATGAAAACATTGAAATGATGGTTTTCTGTGAACTAGGAAGAACATTGCCTTATAATAACCAGCTTCCTGGCCTCCAGGAATATCACAAACAAATTTTTCTTCCCTCAGCAATAGTGAAAGCTATTGTGACTCATAAGCGAAACTAAATGAAACAATAATGCAAAAACACATATGATTCTAAAATAATAGCCTTATAGGTTATCTGGCTTTATTTCTACTGCAATCTATTCATCAAATTATTCAAAAATACACTGAATAGAACCAGAAAAATAAAATTAAATAAGATGACATTAATTAAAAAATCACAATGAATAAAGAGAAACAATTTAATGTAAAATTAGAGATTTATGAATAAGAATAGCTAATTTTCAAAATTTACAAATCTTCTAGCTCTGTTTATGGGACTTGCAATTCTAAGAGGACTAATATAAATTTTACTAATCTAAATAAATCTACATAAATACATTATATAATCAAATTGTCATAAAGATATAAACACAGTCTTTTGAAACAAAAAAGATAAAAATAATATGGTGTACCATATAGGGGAATGCATTAAAGTCATTAGTAGATTTTTAATAAAAGTTTTTACAAACCAGAAAAATCATTAGCCCTCCTATAGGGAAACATCACCCTTTACAATAGCTGCAATAGCATTAAATACCTTGAAGTAACTATAACCAAGGAAGTAACAGATCTATTTCACCAAAAATTTAAGTCACTAAAGAATTAAATTGAACAGGATATCAGAAAAAGGAAAGATCTCCCATGTTCCTGGATAGGTAGGATCAAAATAGTAAAAATGGCAATTCTACCAAAAACAATCTACAGATTAAATGCACTTCCCATCAAAATTCCAACACATTTTTTTACACATCTTGAAAGAACAATACTCATTTGTATTTGCAATAACAGGGAAACCAGGATTGCCAAAACAATTTTTCTTAAAAAAGAACCTCAGGAGGCTTCAGCATCTCCAACTTTAAGTTACACTATAAAGCTACAGTAATAAAAACAGCTTGGTATTGGCATAGAAACAGACTGGTGGATCAATGGAATTAAATTGAAGACCCTGATATTCACCCACACATCTATGAACACTTGATTTTAGATGAAAAAGTACAAAAAATACAATGGAAAAAAGATTGTTTTTTTTAACAAATGGTATTGGCACAGCTGGATGGTAGTGTGTAGAAAAATTGCAAATAGATCCAAACCTATCAAACTGCACAAAACTGAAATCCAAGTGGATCAAAGACCTCAACATAAACCCTGCCACACTGAACCTGGTAGAAAAGTAAGTGGTAAATACTCTTCAATGCACTGGTACAGGTGACCTCTTCCTAAATATAACACTATTAGCACAGGCACTAAGAACAACAATCAATAAGTGGGACCTCCTGAAACTGAGAAGCTTCTGTAAAGCCAAGGACACAGTCAATAAGACAAAAAGACAGCTTACAGAATGGGAAAAGATTTTCACCAACCCTACGAGGGACAGAGGACTGATCTCTAAAATATAAAGAGAACTCAAGAAACTAGAGTCTATAACCTTGAATAATCCAAAATATGGGGTTCAGAACTGAAAAGGGAATTCTCAGCAGAAGAATTACAAATGGCTGAAAGGCACTTGAAAAAGTGCCCAACATTTTTAGCCAGCAGAGAAATGCAAATCAAAACACCATTGAGATACCACCTTTTACCTGTCGGATTGGCTAAGATAAAAGACACAGTTGACAGCCTATGCTGAAGAGGTTGAAGAACAAGGCAAACACTCCTCCATTGTTGGTGGAAGTGCAAGCTGGTTCAGCCACTCTGAAATGCAGTATGGCGATTTCTTTGAAAACTGGGAATCAATCTCCCCAAAGACCCAGCTATATCACTACTGGGCATATACCCTGAAGATACACATTCACACTTCAAAGGCATTAGCTCAACTATGTTCATAGCAACATTATTCATAACAGCAAGAATCTGGAAACAGCTAGATTTCCCTCAACTGAAGAATGGATTAACAAACTGTGATACATTTACACAATGGAGTACTACTCAGCAGTAAGAAAAAATGGCATCCTAAAATTTGCAGGCAAATGGATGGATTTGGAGAATATCCTCCTGAGAAAAGTCTCACAATCTCAGAAAGATAAACAGGAGTTATACTCACTCATTGGTGGACTTTAAACAAAAAAAAGCTAAGCATTTCCAAGCTGCAAACCACAACCACTGAACAACTTGGAATCTGAAACACCTTGGACTAGCACATTGGAGGCCATTTCCTCCAGATAAACGCCTGACTCAGTCTTGACATGGGGTTGAGGAAAGCAGATCTGCATGGAGTGAAATTTGAACTAAGCCACCTTGGGACCCTGGGACCTCCTGCCCTTGCTGGGGAGGAGATAAACTGATGGTGGGAAGAGTGAGTGACTGGGAGAGGAGGGAGGGTGAAGGGAGCCTCAACAAGGGGATACATGGATAAAAAAATGACATTTTTTCATAATAAAAACAAAAATAAACAAAACAAATAAATAAATAAAACAATTAGCTACAATTACCTGCTGTGACATAGAACATTAAATGTTAATTCTACCAGCAGAAAAAAAAGCTGAAAAAACTAAATTCTAACCCAAGTAAATATTCATACAACACAAAAACAAAAAGAAACACTGTTTGATGAGGTCAATGTTACCATAGGGTACTAATCAAATGACTGAACCAAGAATTGAATGCTTGACTTTATAGGAACTATCTATTATAGATAAATTATTGATCAATGGTAACTTGTACTACTTGAAAACTGAACAAATGAAGAAAAGTTTATATAAAATAATTTTATGTAAATTAAGAATTCACATGTACTTGGAAATAATATCAATGTGGAGATCGATGAAAAATAGTCTTTTAAAAATAGAGAAATGATAAATATTATTCCAGAGTAAAAAATAGAAGGTAAAATTACTAAAGAAGCTCCACAAAATGTTATGAAAAAATGAAACTGATAAATTAATCCTTAAGTGGATTGACCAAGAAAAATTTGAAAGTAAATACCTTGAGCACAAAAAAAATCATATTTGAAATATGACTGATGGATTCTAATTATACATAGATAATTGAAGCTGTAATTATTGGGTTAGGTATTTTGCAGCAGAAGTGTCTTTTATTATAAGCTAGCATCTCACTACATATCTAATAGTGATAATGAATTATTATTCTCTGTCATTGCTTTATAAGTGCTTTAGGATTGTAGGAGTGCAACATCTGTACAAATGACATAAATATTATTATGGTGTTCGGCTGTTCATTAATATAATTATTTTTCTAGAAACATAACAAAATGCATTCCACATTAAGAAAATAAAGATCAGTGGATTTTTATAGTGTCAGTTTGATGACCTGAAATCTGAGGACCTGAAAGAATAGACAGACTAAAGTCAATTTTGTAGAGAACTTACTTCAGTTTCCATCTACAATTATACACAAACGTAAAAAAAAAAGTAAAGTTCCATGTGAGGTTGTTTCAGTTCAGGAAAACATGATCCTATAAACATCTAAATAAATGTCAGCAAACACAGAGCAGACCACTCCGAGGAGGTTCTAAAGACAGGCCAATTTAAACACAATTGCATGGCACATATTATTTATTATACTTGGGAAATCACAAAGGCAATGCAGAGGCTATAACCAGATTCAGGATACTGACCAGATTATGATCTCTATCAATATTTGAATATCCAAAAGAAAATAAAATATTATATAAATTAAATGTATTTTTTGTCATAGGAGTCACAGGATTCTATTCAGGAATGACTCCAGGCAGCATGGCGATATCACAGAAAATTGTGAATCAATCACCCCAAGGACCCAGCAATACCACTTCTGGGTGTATACCCTAAAGATGCACAGTCACACTCCAAAGGCATTAGCTCAACTATGTTCATAGTAGCGTTATTTGTAATAGCAAGAACCTGGAAACAACCTAGATGTCCCTCAACTCAAGAATGGATTAACAAACTGTGGTACATCTACACAATGGAGTACTACTCAGCAGTAAGAAAAATGATGTCCTAAAATTTGCAGGCAAATGGATGGGTTTGGAGAATATTCTCCTGAGCAAGGCATCACAAACCCAGAAAGATAAGCAGGAGATGTACTCACTCATTAGTGGACTCTAAACAAACAAACAAACAAGAAAAAAGCAAAGCATTCCCGAGCTGCAAGACACAACCACTGAACAGCTTGGGATCAGAAACACCCTGGACTGACTCCTTGGATCCCACTCCCCCTAGAGGAAGCCTTGACTGAGTCTTGAGGATGGAGGGAGAAAACTGGATCTGCCAGGAGTGGAGGCTGAACTAAGCAATAGTGGGACAGTGGGATCTTGGGAGTGCCTGCTGCCTGCCCAGGGAGGGAATGGGGAGTTTGGAGAAGAGAGAATGACCTGATGTGGTGGTAGGGGGAAGGGACCGTGAATAAGGATATACAAGGATAGAAAGTGTGACTTCTTTGTTCATAATAATAAAAAAAATTAAAAAAAAATTACTCCAGGAACAAAATTTAGAAGGGCTTTAAGTCAAAAGTCCTCTGTCTTTTTATCCTGATGCCCTTCTCACAGTTGAACAAACTATTATTGACCATGAATCATTTTTTTGTCCATGTTCCATAAGACTATTTTGATCTTAACTATAGTCCAAGTTCAGCCACATACTCAGTTTTGGTAACCCAGTAAATATGCTTTCCCAATCTTCAAAGTTGGTGATTTAGGTCACTATGCACTACTAGAGCTCTAACTTTCAATACTCTGCCATATCACAATGCCATTTCTATTGTGTTTAATTTCTTTTTATTTGCTTAATATTTTTATTATCTGGTGACTTTACATCATGCACAACATCAAACTCGGTTATCAGTCCTCTAAGTTTCATACCTACTCTGATCTCCCATTTACAAATATGCCCCTTCATGCTGCTCATTTACTTACTGGAGCAAAACTAAACTCCCTTTGACCAGCCCCTTAAAGAAAACGACTACTTCCTAACCCACATCCCTGCCAGAGGCCATCAATGCAGAAGTAAAGCACTGTGTCATTTATCTATGTTCTAGCCTTGAGGTCTTGCATACAATGACATATTTTTTAATCCACTAATGACTACTGAGTACATTCCTTGCTAATCTTTCTGTATTTGTGATACCTTGGTTAGGAGAATATTCTCCAATTCCATCCATTTGCCTGTGAATTTTATGATATCATTCATTAATACTGCTGGAAAGTACTCCTTTGTGTAAATGTATCCCAATTTGTTAATCCATTCTTCAGTTGATGGGCATCTAGGTTGTTTCCAGATTCTGGCAATTACAAATAATGCTACTTTGAGCATAGTTGAGCTAATGCTTTTGGGGTACAAATTTGCATCTTTAGGGTAAATGCCCAGTAGTGGTATTGCTGGGTCTTTGGGGATATTGATTCCCAGTTTTCTGAGAAACCTCTATACTGCATTCCAGAGTGGCTGAACAAGTTCACACTCTCACTAACAATGGAGGAGTGTTCCCCTTTCTCCATAGACTCTCCAGCATAGACTGTCTTCTGTGTTTTTAATCTTAGCCATTCAGACAGGTGTAAGGTGGTATCTTAAAGTTATTTTGATTTGTATTTCTTATTGCCTAAAGATGTTAAGCATTTTTTCCAAGTGCCTTTCAGCCATTTCTAATTCTTTTGCTGAGAATTCCCTTTGTAGTTCTAAATACTATTTTTTTAACTGGGTTATTTAGGGATCTGGGCTCTAGTTTCTTGAGTTGTCTATATATTTTAGAGATCAGCCCTCTGTCACTTGTAGAGTTGGCAAAATCTTTTCCCATTCTGTATGCTGTCATTCTGTCTTATTGACTGTGTCCTTGGCCTTAGAGAAGCTTTTCAGTTTCAGAAGGTCTCACATGTTGATTATTGTTCTTAGTGTCTGTGCAACTGGTATTATATTTAAGAAGTGGTCACCTGTGCCAATGTTTTGGAAAGTATTTCCCACTTCCTTTTCTATCAGGTACAGTGTAGCTGGATTTATGTTGAGGTCTTTGATTCACTTTGATTTGAGTTTTGTGCAAGGTAATAGGTTTGGATCTATTTGCATTTTCTACACACTACTATCCCCCTATGCCAACATCATTTGTTGAAGAAACAATCTTTTTTTCCATTTTCTAAAATCAGGTGTTCATAGGTGTGTGGGTGAATATCAAGGTCTTCAATTTGATTCCATTGATCTACATGTCTGTTTTTATGCCATTACCAAGCTCTTTTTGTTGCTATAGCTCTAGGGTATAATTTGAAGTTGGGGATTGAGATGCCTCCTGAGGATCTTTTTTGAGCAAAATTGTTTTGGCAATCATGGCTTTTCCAAAGAAAATTGAGTATTGTTCTTTCAAAGTCTGTAAATAATGTGTTGAGATTTTGATGGGAATTGCATTGAATCTGTAGATTGCTTCTGGTAGAATTGTCATTTTTACTATGTTGATCCTACCTATTCAGGAACATGGAGATCTTTCTATTGTCTAATATCCTCTTCAATTTCCTTCCTCAGTGACTTAACGTGTTTGTCAAATAGATCTGTTACTTCTTTGGGTATAGTTACTCCAAGGTATTTAATGCTATTTGAAGTTATTATGTTTCCCTTAGTTCTTTTTCAGCCTGTTTCGTTTAGTGTACAGTAGGGCTACTAATTTTTTTTAATTAATATTGTATGTTGCTACATTCCTGAAGGTGTTTATCAGCTGTAGAAGTTCCCTGGTAGCACTTTGTGGGTCACTTATGTATCCAATCATGCCATCGGCAAATAGAGACAGTTTCACTTCTTATTTTCCAATTTTTATCCCCTTAATCTCCTTTCATTCTCTTATTGCTGTAGCTAAAACTTCAAGAACTATGTTGAATAGATAAAGGGAGAGGGGACATCCTTGTCTATTTCTTGATTTTAGTGGGATTGCTTTGAGTTTCCTTCCACTTAGTTTGATGTTGGCCATTGGCTTTTTGTTGTTGTTGTTAAATTGCCTTTAGTATATTTAGTTTTTTCTCTTTTTTTCTGATCACTTCCAGGGTTTTTATCATAAAGGAGTGTTGAATTTTGTCAAAGCATTTTCAGCATCTAATGAGATGATAATGTTGTTTTTTCTCTTCTTCAATTTGTTTATGTGATGGATGGCATTTACAGTTTTATGTATTTGGAACCATCCATGCATTTCTGAGATAAAGCCTATTTGATGGTGGTGAATGACTTTTTAGTATAGTTGCCTAGTATATATATAATATTTAAAATAATAATAATCCTATTTGTAGAAATGTGGAAATAGAAAATTAAGATAGCTGATAGCTGAGCAGAGAAGAGAGATTTTCAACTTTTTCATACAAGATGGATACAACAACAAAAGTCATCCTTCTGTTACCTAGAAGAAACACATCTCAACCACAAAGACAGACACAGGCTTAGAGTAAAGCATTGGGAAAAGATTTTTTAGTCAAATGGTCATAAGAAACAAGTGGGGGTTTCAATTCTAATATCTAACAAAGTAGACTTTAAGCTGAAAGCAAAAAGGGATCAAGATGGTCATTGCTTATATTCATCACAGGGAAAATTGGTCAAGAAGAGATTTCAATCCTGAATATTTATGCCCCTAATATAAGGGCACCTACTTATATGAAAGAAGCATGCTAAAGCTTGATTCCCACATCAATTATTATACCTTAATAATGGGAGACTTCAATACCTCACTTTCAACCCTGGATAGATCAACCAGACAGAGTCTCAACAGAGAAATAAGGAGTCTAAAAGAGGTTATGTTGCAAATGGATTTAATAGATATCTACAGAAGCTTCCACCCAAATGCAAAGGAATATACATATTTCTTAGGTCCTCATGGAACTTTCTCCAAAATTGACCACATAATTGGTCATAAATCAAATATCAACAGATTAAAAAAAATGGAAATAATCCCTTGCAACATATTGGACCAGCAGGGCCTAAAGTTAGAGTTCAACAACAACAAAAATCAAAGAAAGCCTACCAACTCATAGAAACTAAACATCACTCAGTTGAATCATCTCTGGGTCAAGGAAGACATTAAGAAAGAAATCAAAGTCTTCCTAGAATTTAATGAAAATGAATCCACAAAGTGTCCAAACTTGTGGGACACAATGGAAGCAGTCTTAAGAGGAAAATTCAAAGTGCTAGTTGCCTACATGAAAAACCTAGAGAAATCCCACACTAGAGACCTAACAGCTCAGCTGAAAGCCTTAGAACAATTAGAAGTGAACTCACCTAATAGGATTAGATGGCAGGAAATAATCAAACTTAGAGCTTAAATCAATACAGTTGAAACAAAAAGAACAATACAAAGAATCAATGAATCTAAGAGTTGGTTCTTTGAGAAAGTTAACAAGATAGATAAGCCCTCTTACCTTTCAATGGAAGACAGTTAGACTGGCAGTTGGAGAACTCCTGGAGAGAATGACCTGAGGAGTTTTCAAGGTGAGAAGTGACTGTGGTTTGTTTCTCTATTTCTCTGATATTCTAGCTGTTCACCAAATCTGGCTCTTTTTTTTTTTTTTTTAAATATTTGGCTACATATTTACACCAGAAAGAATTAAACAGAACACATAAATCACCTCAAGAACAACAGGAGAAATTGTAGCAAAAAAGCAAAACAAAACAAAACGTTGTTATGCCTACCTAATATAGAGGTAATGGGCAAATGACCCCTACCACATTTAAATTTAAATATCTTACTTTTCTCTAAAACTTTTATTGTATTTATGTGTGTGAGTGAGTGAGTGAGTGCATATTTAAAAGGGTTCAAGTGTGCCGTTGTCCACATTGTTCAGAATATCATATTGAATTCTCTAGTGTCATGGTCACAGAAAGTTAATTTTATACATTCATTAAAATCTAATCCTCATTATAGAAGGCTATGAGCCACCATGGGGTTGCTGGGAAATGAACTCAGGACCTCTGGAAGAACAGTCAGTGCCCTTAACCTCTGAGCCATCTCTCCAGCCTCCTAAAAGAGGGGCTTCCCTAACCCAGGATGGAACCTGGACCGCAGTGGTGAGCAAGACTAATCCTAACCACTAGAATCTGCAAACCACAACTACTGTACAGTTTGGGATCTGAAACACCTTGGACTGGCACATTGGAGCCCAGTCCCTCCAGAGGAACACCTCTGAACAGTCCTGATGTGGGATGAGGAAAGCAAATTTGCCTGGAGTGGATGCTGAACTAAGCCACTTTGGGACCTTGGGACCTGCCCTTACTGGGGAGGATTTAAGAAGATGGGGAGAAGAGAGAGTGACTGGGAGGGGCGGGAGGAGGGAGGGAGTTTGAACAAAGGGGGAAAAAAGTAATTCATGTACAGTGACTCATGGATAGAAGTTCAGAATGAACTTTGTAATTAGTGCATTAACAAGTATTGATAGCATGCATACTATGGAAAAAAAGAAAAAAAAAACTAATCCTCCTGAAACACCTGAAAAATGTAGTTGAGGTTCCTAAGAAAGCATGATGTTCAAAACTCTCCTTTTTTGACCTTAGTCAGTTTTCCACAATTATCTCCTGTTACAATCTTTTTGAGTTTTTCTTCTTATTCATTTGTTTCCTATGGGATCACAAAAGGTATCATTGCTCAATATTGTTGCCTTTTTGATGTTTCTCCTTTATTTTTTGTGTAAGCCAACCCACTCTTGAAAGTCTTGCAAACTCTTTTTACCTTCTGGTTAGTTTAATGATAAAACTTCAAGAGACAGATGTGAGTTAACAGTAGTGTGAAAATGCAATTCAATTGACTTAAAAAATTTATTTTCCAAGTTGTCATGAAGTTTCACAAGGAATGCATGACTGGAATTTGCAAGGAATTTGAATTAGCTATACTTAACAAGCAATTGATCTATATTACAATTGGACAGCATTTGAAATTTTAATTTATTGTGTGTGTATGTTCAGCTTTCCCTCTGAATTTTTTTCTTTTCTTTCTTTCTTTCTTTATTTTGTATTTATCAAGAAAAACAGTAAATTGAATTTAAAATGCTGATAAGTTAACAATAACTATAAAGAAAATAAAAATCATAAGCAAGACTTATCAGGGGTGATAATGCAAATAATTTGCTACACATAAAATTACTTTGTGTTCAGCTTTCCCTCTGGATTTTTTTTTCTATACCTGTATATCCCCATTCAAGGTCCCTTCCCCCTCCCGCCACATCAGGTCATTTTTTCTTCTCCACAACTCCCCATCCCCTCCCTGGGCAGGTTGCAGACAGTCCCATGGTCCCACTGATCAAATAATACTTAGTTCAGTCTCCACTCCTGTCAAATCCCGTTTTGTCCCCCCTCCCACAAGAGTGAGTCAGGTGGTTTGGGATCTGAAGGGTAAGTCCAGGGTGTTTCTGATTCCAAGCTGTTTAGTGGTTGTGGTTTGCAGCTTGGGCATGCTTGGCTTTTTTCTTGTTAGTTTGTTTAGAAACCACTAATGAGTGAGTACATCCCCTGCTTATCTTTCTGAGTTTGTGATACCTCGCTCAGGAGGATATTCTCCAAATCCATTTGCCTGCAAATTTTAGGACATCATTTTTTCTTACTGCTGAATAGTATTCCATTGTGTAGATGTACCACAGTTTGTTAATCCATTCTTCAATTGAGGGATATCTAGGTTGTTTCCAGGTTCTTGCTATTACAAATAATGCTGCTTTGAACATAGTTGAGCTAATGCCTTTGGAGTGTGACTGTGCAGCTTTAGGGTATACACCCAGAAGTGGTATTGCTGGATCCTAGGGCAGATTGATTCTCAATTTTCTGAGAAACCGCCATATTGCATTCCAAAGTGGCTGTACAAGCTTACACTCCCACCAACAATGGAGTAGTGTTCCCCTGATCCACATCCTCTCCGAAGGGAATTCTCAGCAGAGGAATTACAAATGGCTGAAAGGCACCTGAAAAGTGCTCATCATCTTTAGCCATCAGAGAAATGCAAATCAAAACAACTTTGAGATACCACCTAACATCTGTTAGATTGGCGAAGATAAGAAATTTTAATATTTTAAGCTAAGAAAACAATGTTTTATAGGTCAATAAAGTTAAAATCAGAATGTTTTTTAAAGTAAGAATTATTCTTATTATGAAATATGTCAGAATTTAAAACATAGTTACTAAGTAGAAATCTTGGTGAGTAGGATAACTTTTACACTCTCATTTCTTTCTGGTCAGCCTTGAATTTAGATATCTGCCTAAGTACTAGGAATAAAAAAATGCTCTACTCACAGCTGGTGAGAATATAATTTAATTATATTTCTCCTTTCTATTTCCTTCATAAATGCACTCTTAGATACAATCCTTTTCTGTTCTTCAAACCAAAGGCCTCTTATATCAGTAATTGTTATCACATAAACATATGCATTTACATATGTATATTCCCAAGTATAAACAACTCAGGACCACCTGCCAATGAGTTGTACCACCCACAGTGGTCTGGAACCCACCTATTAAATTTATTAATAATCAAGAAAATGTACCAAAGATATGTTAACAGGAATAGCTGATGAGGGCAATTATTTATTTGAGGATGTATCTTTCCAGGACTGAGTTTACAATAAATTTTAGCCAATGCACATTGAAGATTTTACAAGTTTGTAAATTACTGCAACAGTGTTTTATTATCCAAAGTTCTCTAGAGGAACAAAACATGCAGACTGTATGAGATTTATTAGAATGGTTTACAGGTTGTGGTTCAGTGAGCCCAGTAGTGGCTACCTTCCAATGAAAGAGCCAATAATCCAGTAGTTGCTTAGTCCATGAGGTTATGTGTTTCATGCTGGTTTTTATGCCAGAATTCTCAGGAATAAGTCTCTAATGCCAGTGAAAGAATGGACTCACAACTGAGTGAGTGAGAACAAGGAGGCAAAAAGAGCAAGCTCCCTTCTTCATTGTACATCATAGTGTGGCTTAAAAAGCTATGGCCCAGATTAAAGGTGGATTTTACCACCCTCAAACTAAATAGATTAAAAGTTGGACTTCTCCCTCTAAACAACTTAATTTAAAAAAAAAACTCTCACAATTATATACAGTTACTTTGGTTTTACATAATTCCTGGTATATTCAAGTTGAAGACCTAGAATAGCCTATTATAATTCTACCACTTTCCAACATAATTTACAGTAATTTTGACCTAAATCATGCTTATTTTACAAGTAAACATAAAATTGAGGTTATAATTATGCCTAACACAGTAGAACTACTCCACAAATATTTAATATACTTAACTAGGTCCTAAATATATCTAACATTATACAATGATCCCATAAAGTATTGCAAATGCATTATAAATTTTGCATAGATAGCAATGTCCTTTCAGTTATATACTTTTAGCATTTTTAAATTAAATATGATAAACAATTATATTCTCTTAATTGGTATTACATCACATGACAGAGAAACTGGGGGAAGAAAACACAGATATCTGTACAAACACATTCTTAATAAAATAGGATAGCAACACTTATGTTAATTATAATTCTTGTTTATGAAAACAGATCATGTAACCTTAGCTGGTATTTATAACCACCTTCCTCTACTGTGCATTTTGAACTTCTTCCACCATCTTCAAGCACCTCAGTAGATCTTGTGGAACAACATATACTTTTATTATTGATGTTTCTCTGCCCCTTGTCATCCTACCTTGATTAGGTTGTTGAAATTTCCCATAGATTTTAAACACAAGATATAATACCAAGAGATATATTATAGAGTCTTTGTACTCCAGACATTATCTTACCTCCCTTGTATAGAATCAGTCCAATATTCCCTTGGTAATTCTAATCAGTCAACCCTCCTCAACACTGAAGTCTCTTCTTAACATGCTGGATTAATTATATCAGAATCCTAAAAGCTGATAAGAAGTCTGCGCTTCCAGTCTGATGAAATATTAGTTGCATATCCTCAAAGAACCAGTCCCCAACTATAAGCAAATTCTTGAGCAAGCAAAACTTAAGTTCCTGGGAACATGGAACAAACAATTTCCTAGTGGATTACTAAGAGTGATAGTGAGTATAACTATTCCCATTTTCACCCCATAATTCTTGATCTGTGGATTCTGGCTATGGGTCGAACAGTATCTTATACTGAACACTGATTCAAAGCATATACCACATTCTGGACTATCCTGACCCTGCCTACTAGACTTCTGCTATCTAATTTTAAATGTATCTTCAAAAGCTACTCTGTATTTCTATCAGGCCAGCAGCTATATAGTTGTTGTGGCCGTGGTAAGAACAGTTGTTTCCATGAATATGGCTCCATTGTTTCATGTCTTGTGCTACGAGGTGATTTCCTTAGCCAAGAGCAATACTGTGTTGAACATCACCTAGTTGAATAAAGCATTCTGTAAGTCCATGGATGGTGGTTTTTCCAGAAGCATTATGTGCAGTAAGAGCTAATCCATAATGAGAGTAAGTACTTACTCCAGTAACTTCACAACATTGTCCTTTTCACAATGAAGTGGTCCTGTGTAGGCAATCTGTTATTAGTTTTCTAGCTGGTTACATAGGGGATATGGTGCAATAATTGGGACTTAGTGTTGGTGTCTTGTGTTGCCAATCAGTTGCTGCTATAAACAGGTCAAATATTGAAAGTGAAGACACATGTTGGTGAAGTTATGTGTAAATCTTATCATAAACACTTTTTTGGTCCATTGAGAAATAATAGGAAAGATTAAGGAAAGATACCGACTGTCCATAGAATGAGTCATCCTGTTTACTTGAACTCTTCCCCTTCTGAAGACAGCATTTAATGAATATTTGCATGGGAAACAACTTCACATCATTTCCAATGTGAAGAAATCTATCCAAATATTTCTTTCTGGATGATTTTCTTACTTGTTTCCCAACCATGGTCTTTGCAAGTCCCTGAACATCCAGCCAATCCATTGCTATAGCTCACAAATCACTTAATAATTGTGCATCTGGCCATTTCACCTATTTCCAAACAAAAAAAAATATGAACATGTGAACTGTCAGAAGTTCTGACCTCTGTGAAGATTTCCCATTGTCAGAGTCTTTCAGGGTTGTCTCAGAAAGGGTTTGTTAAACTGTAGATGTCCACAACTGTACACCATCATGTAACACTTTGGATCTCTAAATCAGGCCCTAGTCTCTTCTTCAGTCTATAGAGCTAACTCATGAGTACATGCATGGCAACAGAAGATATTTTAATGGGAGTAGAAGTTATATATATACTTCTTCATATAACTTGCACATCAAATATTTTAAATTAGCATGCCATATAACATCCAACACATGGTCTCAGGTCACATGGTAAATTGATATCCCATTGTCAAATGTTCAGAATTCTCTAAGGAACATTAGATAGAAAAGAGGTCTATCTCAAGAGGAAAAAATTATCTGGATACAATGGTAGAGCCAGAGGTCCATTCTATGATTTTGCTAGAGGCCTGTCAAAAGTTCCAAATAGCATTCTTGTCTGCAACTAAGTCTTCAAGTACCATTAGGACTACTGACTCATATGGTCCAAGTAGGGGAATAGCCTAAACAGAAGTCTGGACCTGTTGAAAAGTCTTCCTCAATTCCATTCCCTACAGAAATTTAACATTTGCTTTATAAACTGTGAGAGAATTTTTCCATGAATCTTCTTAAATATAATATTTGCAAAAGTCCATTCAGATATTGCATAATTTCTGACATTCAACAATTCCTATAAGATTACTCAGTATATTGAGGTTGACTGAAAGCTTTGGCCTGCTTCTCTGTAACCTTATAAGACAATGTTGAGATTGGTTCTCCTTTAAATTCCTCTGTCTTGGTCTGAATATCTCTGTGATCTATTTTAACAAGCTTTTCTAAAATTTTCATTTTGGCATATTAATCAACTTACTTTTTAATGATAAAACAGAAATAATCAAACAAATAATATATATATATATAATAGATATTATGATAATCCCATCAAAATTTTGTGTTATGGCTTTTTTTGGTTTTAGTATTGTCTTTGACTGATGTATCTATTTTTGTATCGAGTCTTCCACTCCAGAGATTCTCTCTTCCATCTCTTGAATTCTGTTGGTTTTGCTTGTGTCTGTAGCTCCAGCTCTTTTCTTCAGGATTTCTATTTCCACCTTTGCTTCATTTTGTGTCTTTTTTATTGCTTCTATTTCACTTTTTATTTCTTGAAATGTTTCTTTCATTTTTTTGGTTTATGTTTTCTTGTTTTTTTTTCCCCCCCCCAGGATTTGTTCATATCTTCAATTTTTTTGTATTTTTTTCTATTTCTTTAAGAGAATTTTTCATATCCTCTTTGAAGGTTTCAATAATCTTCATAAAGGTGCTTTTGCTGTTGTTTTCTTCTGATTCCTCTTCATTGCTCTGTTCCGGTCTTGTAGTTGTAGCACCATCAGATTCTTCTGGTGTTGCCTTGTTGTTCTTTATATTGCTATACATATTCTTGCTCTGGTGTCTGCCCATAGCTTCAGTAGTTCACAATTAGTCAGATCCTATTCAGCTGTGGCTAGAGGGCTCGTGTGTCTTCTGTCTGCTCTGAGCAAGGGCTCTGTTTGATCTTTGACTCTGCTCTGGACAGGATACTGTGTTTCCACCTCTGTCAGTCCTTGTCTGATAACGCAGTTCACCCTTGAGACGGGGACAAGTTGGGCAGATCCTAGAGCCTTTTGCTGGTTCTAATTTAAGATCAGACCCATGGGTGTGGGCCTGATTCCGGAGAGGAATTTTCCAGATTGTGGCCCAGGGGTGGGATCTGCTCACCTTTTGCTCTGTTTTGGATGGGGAATGACTATTGCTGTTTCTTGACTTCCAACATTACTGTGGAAAATTGCTGGCAGCTATCATGCCCTAAAATGTTATGCAACTTTTTAGAAGATGCTTGTTAAAAATTCTTATTGTTCAGTTGAGGGGCATCTATGTTGTTTCCAGGTTCTTGCTATTACAAATAATACTGCTATGAACATATACAAGGATAGAAAGTGTGATTTCTTTATTCGTAATAATAAAAAATAACAACTACTAACTCACACTAAACAGATATATGAATAATAAAATTGCCAGTAACCATAACTAGCAGAAAAATGAATGAAACAGAAGGTGAGGGATGGATATACAGATAGAAGCTGCTGTAGTCAAGGTTTCAGGAGTTGATATTGGAGTTAATGATGAAACTCCAAAATGTAAAATAAGATGACGATATATAGTTTGTTTAAATATGTATATCTATATATTTATTTATATATCATATTACATATTGACACATGGCTTTGTATACCATATATATAATAACAAAATATTATAATTATATATGCACATGAATATTTTTATACATTATTCACATATGCACATAAATATAAGTGGGAACAAATGACTGTAAACAAACACTGATTAAGAATTTGAACAACAGTATTTTATTCTTTTTATTTTTTTATTTATTTTATTTTTATTTTTATTTTATTAATATGAACAAAGAAGTCACACTTTCTATCCTTGTATATCCTTATTCAAGGTCCCTTCCCCTTCCTACCACATCAGGTCATTCTCTCTTCTCCACAACTCCCCATACCCCCATGGGCAGGCAGTCCCAAGGTCCTACTGTCCCAAGATTGTTTAGTTCATTCTCCTCTCCTGGTAGATCCAGTTTTCTCACCCCAACCTCAAGACTGAGTCATGTGTTCCTCTAGGGGGAGTGGGATCCAAGGAGTCAGTCCAAGGTGTTTCTGATCCCAAGCTGTTCAGTGGTTGTGTCTTGCAGCTTGGGCATGCTTTGCTTTTTTTTTCTTGTTTGTTTGTTAGTTTGTTTAGAGTCTACTATTGAGTGAGTACATCCCCTGCTTATCTTTCTGGGTTTGTGATGCCTTGCTCAGGAGGATATTCTCCAAATCCATTCATTTACCTGCAAATTTTAGGATATCATTTTTTTCTTACTGCTGAGTAGTACTCCATTGTGTAGATGTACCACAGTTTGTCAATCCATTCTTCAGCTGAGGGACATTTAGGTTGTTTCCAGGTTCTTGCTATTACAAATAAGGCGAACAGAAGTACTTTAAGACCACAAAATGTAAACTCCAAAATGTAAAATAAGACAATGATATATAATGTTTGTTTAAATATACTATATGTATATTTCTATATTTATTTATATATAATATATTACATATTGACACATGTATTTGTTTACCACATATTCACATATAATAACAAAATATATAATTATATATGCATATGTATATTTTTATGCATTATTCATATAGTACACATATATGCACATAAATATAAGTGGGAACAAATGACTGTAAACTAACACTGATTAAGAATTTGAACAGCAGTATTTTAAGACCGCAGCTTTCTGGGTGTGATGGGATATAACTATAATCGCAGCTATTTGAGAGCTAGAAACTGAGGAGCCCTTAAACTCAGGAGTTCAAGCTGGTAAAATGAGCTCCTTCCTTAAGCAAAGCCAAAGCACTATCCGATTTGAGATTACACTAATGAGATCCTTACTAGTGAGAGTCCCGACTGGAAAAATTCTAGTAATCTGGTGTTGGTATGTCAACCCCAAAACAGGTAATGTTGATATGGACTTCATAGGCCACAGGTATCTCAATCATGGGCAATCAGAAAACACAAAGTCTAATATATTTTAAAATGTTAATTATTATTGTGATGGTCACCTTTAGCTGCAAACGTGATATACCCTAGAATCACCTGGTAAGGGCCTCAATATGGGGATGTCTACATTGGTTTGTGGGTGTGTTCATGAGAAATTGTTTTATCAAATTAATTAATATGAAAAAGCTTAGCCTTTTATGGTCACCAACATTCCCAAGGCAGGAAGTCATGAGTTGTGTAATCTGGGGATATCACGATAGTCCCAAACAAGAAAGGAATTTATCGTGCATGCTGTCATTTCTCTCTGCTTTTGACAGTGGATGCAATATGACTAGCTCTTGTTTAAATGCTTGTTCTAACATTTAAATGTTTTGTGTTTTAATATTATTTTTGCTTTATGGTAGCTTTTGTTTGTTATATTTAAAATTTCTGTCTTGACTTACCCCCAACAATGGATTATAACTTGGAATTCTAAAGTAATAAAACTCCCTTATTAAAAAAAAATTCTTATTTTCCCTATCTCTATCCATTAACCTTAAATCTTTGTGTGTCTGCAATGAATTTTAGTATGAAAGAGTAGCTATGTAGCTAAAATAAACATGAAATAATCAGAAAAGCTATTGAAATAACAAAGGACTTTTGCTTGTATACTTTGCTTTTGATAATATGAATAGAATAAAAATTGGTTATAATTAATTGAAGTAATTTCAATTGTTATTTTCTAATCATCTGCAAAGCTAAATGCACCTTTAAAAAGCAAATGTATCCAAATATAATGAACATTTAATCAAAATATTCATCATTCAAACCCTCAAAATACTTTTTATATATTCCCCAAATTCTATGTTCATGGCATTTCCTGACATTGTTATTGTGTTTCACTCAATCTCATTATAAATTCTAAATGAAGAGAAATTGAAAATTTGTTGACCTTATGATAATATCTCACTGTACATTATCTGTTTTCTAACTCCAAAGGAAAAGGGCTTAAATGAACAGTATTATTGACAACAAAAAATAAGTGTAGACATAAATGAATCTGGAATTTTAATTTCTGATTATACTATTGGCTAGCACAAAGCTATGTTAAATAACATAATGTTCAAGTTTTTGATGTGGTCAATATCAGTAGTTTGATTCCATAAAATACCTACTCTCATTTTTTTCACTCTGTCATGAGTTGGAATTACAATTTGCTCACATGTATGGAGAGGTTTTATATGTACACATATTTGTGTATGTTTATGTATATACATGCCAGTATGTTTGCATGTATGACTGCATTTTGATAGCTACTACTCCCACAATCATGCCAGTTTTTATTAACCTTGTTATATATTTTCACTCTACTTCATTTTTGCTTCATTATTTATCTGCTGTATCATATCTCTTTGATGTAGTAACATAAAATAATTATATAGTAACTATGCATTGGTGCTGTAAGTAATTTTTAGCTAAATCTTTTAATTTAGTATTTCAAGAGTAGACAATTCAGATGTATTCAAAACAAGACAATAGGAAACATATTCTTAAGACAAAAAAATCAGTATTAGGTGAGAACTTTATGAAATATATTCAGTATGCACTAATGTTGAAATTGTTGCTCCATAAGCAAACTATTGACAACTTATATAAATAGCATATATATATGTCATTTATATTGACTTTTTTCTACCTCATGGTTGCTATCCCTACATGTAAGCTCTCAGTTTATGTTAAAATGCTGTCTGTCTACCTGCTGCCATATTCTCTGCCATGAGGATCATGGACTCACCCTCTTAAATTATAAGTAAGAGACTACCATTAATTCCTTTCTTTTATAAGTTGCCTTTCTCCTGATATTTTGTAAAAACAATAGAAAAGTAACTAATACATATATGTATATATATATATATATATATATATATATGTTTCTGTGTGGTTTATGTGTGTATTCCTAAATGTGTAAACATAATTACACAGTCCACATAAGTTTATATATATATATATGTCCTTATGTCAAGGACTCATGTGATTTTCCACTTTCATATTATTATGTTTCTTGGCATTATACCTGTTTGGATCTTGTCTAGGCAGCTATGTTGAAGATATTTTATGGACACAGGTTCTTTGACATTTCTAAGAGACAAAATAGCCTGGCAAACTTATTGTTCTGTTTCTTAGAATTTTTCAACCCCATCTTCTCAAATAATATCTCAGTCTTAGGTGTAGGAGTTGTTTTATATATGTATCAATTTTAATAATGTGTATATTCCTAATATGAGTTTATGCACATGAGTACAATGCCCAGAGAGTTCATAAAAGGGTTTTAGAATCCCTGGACCATGAGTTATAGGCAGCTGTGACCTGTATCTGTGTTCCCAGGAAAAACTTTTACACTATTAATCATTGAACTATCTCTCTAGTTCCTCTCAGTATGTTTTAAAAATTATGTTTCAACCATTTTTGGCTTACACAACATTGAATCATCAGAATCATGTGTAGAATCTAAAACACTTATCATGAAACTTTAGTAAAGAATTAATTAAAGCTGAAATTACTACAGTGGTTCTGTTGCAGCCAGTGTCTATGTCGATGTTCCTTAACTCCAGTTGTCATCAAGGGTCATGGTATACCCTGGGATTTGGGCTGCCATCTGGGGCCATGTTGGTGTCTGGAGGCTGAACTTCCACTTGGGCCATGTTATCTGGGTTGCCTTGCCAGCCACCTGGTGTCACCAAACCTGAGCTGCTACCAAGGACAATGTCTGAGGCCATGGTTATACAATAGCTATGGTCTAAATGTGTCCCATGATGCCACTAAGGACTCCCAGTATCTGGGCTATGACCTGTGGCTGTATTGTAGTCTGGAAGCCATGTTGTAGCTGGGAGAATGCAGATCTGGGTGGCTTGTGCTACTATCTGGGGCTTTGGTGTCACCTGGGCCTGGGCTGCTGCTAAGGACCACATATTGGTAAATGGCACAATAGCAGCCAGAGTATGGGCTAATGTCTGTGGCTCCTGTTGCTACCAAGGGCATGTGGGGCCCAGGATCATGTCAGCCACCTTAGTTTATATTGATGCCCAAGGAGAACACTACCACAGGGGCCATATAGATCTGAGTAGACCATATAGCTGCCTGATGCCATGGTGGCAACTGGGAGGGGGATGAAGCAGAGGACCATGTCTCAAGCCATGCCTCTGCTTCATCTGGGTCTATATTGATGTCACAATCTCCTTTTACCATCGAAGGCCATACAGATATGCAAGGTCTATGGCCATGTTGACCCCAATGGGCATATTGCCACTGAACCTATACTGATGTATGAAATGCATCTTCATATGGAAAAGTGTTGACATTCTGACCCAGCTGCTGCCAAGGACTGTCTGGGTTTGTGGTCCTACTGCAGCTGTAGTTTGTGTTGAAGTGCAAGGTCCATATTGACACCAAAGGTCACAAGAAGGTCTGGTGTTTGGGTTATAACCTATAGCCTTGTTGATGTCCAGGGACACTGATGCCCTGAAGCCATTTTGAATTGAATGCTCAGTGCTTCCACCCAGACCCAAGATGTTGTTCAAAACCAAGCTGCTGCTGAAGGCCATGTCTAGGCCCATGGCCAAACTGCAGTTGGGGGTCTCATTTATGTCTGTGGCCTCTGTCACCTCAGGAGGCCCAAGAAATCTTATATGATGAAATCAGAGGGCCATGATGAATTGGCCCCGTCTTTACTTGCCCTTGGGAAAGCTGGCCCTGCCTCTTGCTGGACACTGCAGTAGAAAAGCTATCCCTCACTCTCAGGAGAGATGGCTTCACTCTTCACCACAGGTAAGGAACAACAGATTTTGTTGGCATGGGTGTGATAGAGATAGATCTTCTTCCTTGCTTGGGCCCCAGTGGCATAGCCTGAACAGCCCTGCTACCACACATGCCCACAGCCAGGCCTTGGGTTGGCCCACCCTAACATCTACCCAATCTAGGATCTGCTAGAACTCTTGAAGGAAATGGTCATGTGGAATGATATCTACAGAATTTCCATGACAGGAAGTGGCCACATGATATCACAGAGAAGTTTCAGTGAATACCAGAAAACTGCCTTGTATAGACCAATGACTAATTGCAAACACCATTTGCTCTTAAACATGATTGGACAAAAGTGTATACTATGTGACAAACCACTCTTGTGCCATCAGGATAAATAAGGAGGTATTGGAGAGACAGGAAACATCTGAAATTGAAGAGAGGTTTTTTTTATTTTTTTGTTTTTGTTTGATTGCATTGGTTTGTTTGGATTTGATTTTTTATTGTCTTTGAAGTACTTCATGGATAAATGGGGAATATGTGGGGGTACTGGAAGGTGAGTGGAACTGGGTGCAAGTTATAAAATTTCCAAAAAATGAATGAAGGGATCATATTTTAATGAGATAAAATTATTTTTTGTATATATTCTCTATTACTATAGTATATCTTACATGTGAATGTTATATCACTAAAAGAAACAATGACATTTTAGTACCAATGCTCCATATTATATAAGCATAATGGGTAGAGAACCATAAACCATAGTAAGAAATTTAGGAAAAAAATTTTCTTCATCTAAATTATCATAACCATAGATCCCTACAAAACTAAAATGTTATCTTGCATCTGTACCATATTCCAAGTTTTGTACAGTATGATTTTCTTTAATAAACAATTACTATTTTGATGACATTTTCCATTCTTGCTATATCTCATTAGTGTGTTCTTATTCCAGGAACCTTTTGCTACTCAATGTCTAAAGATGCATTTGATTTTTTGGTTTCTGTTAATTTTAATTAACCCTCATCCTATTCTTTAGCATACGTGCATACCTTTATTCTCTCCTCAAACAAGCACCTGTATTTTCTATCATAAATTTTATCAACTGTGGATTAAACAGAACTAGAACTACATGTTCTCCGACTGGATGTAGCAGTAATTACCTTATATTTAGAGAATAATCCTGAAGCACAATCTTTTGTCATAGGTTCTTGGTGAAGAGGAGAGTAGACAACAAAAAATTAAATGATATCAGATATTCTAAGGAACATAAAAACCAGAATTGTATTTCTGGACCTCTTTCTATATTAGTTCATCCCCAAACCAACATTTACATAAGAAATAGTTTTGATTGAAAATCAGAAAAAAAAAATAATTATCTTTATCTTCCACTAAGATTTGTCCTAGAAAACTGCCAAGTTTCTTTTCATATTTTGATAAGATTAGTGTCTGAAAAGGACTGCAAAGACCTATAAGAATAGCCTCAGGATACTAAAGTTTCTGGAGAAAACATGTCACTAGAGACCATGGATTTCTCTGTGGAATGCTGATTGAAAGTGTTGAACCAACTGAATAAATGTCATTTATGAACAGATCTTTCTTTTGGCATTTTTGATAAAATTTTAAACAGCAAGAATAAAACTAATAACCTAACAAAACCTTATAAAAATTAAGAAATTGGCCATTCATACAATGAAAAGAATTTGGAGTGTCATTTAGTGTCACTGTTACCTATGGAGCTGTTCAAATTGATAGTTTCTGGGAGAGAATGAGTCAGGTTTTTTTTTGTTTTTTTTTGTTTTTTTTTTTTTTTTTTTTTTTTTTTTTTTTTTTTTTTTTTTTTTTTTTTTTTTTTTTTTTTTTTTTTTTTTTACCAATAATGTAACCCCTAGCACATCAGACATTCTTCAGTGGAAGACTACACATGCAACCATCCAAAAATATTTAGGCAACAGAACTACCTCTTTATAGTCTTAAAATTTTGATGAAAAAGACACAAGCTTGGGTGTTTAAGAAAGATGTATTTGTCTTGAAAAAGTTGAGAAAAACATGATATATGAATTTATTAAATCATAAAGATATTAAAATGGAACTAATTTTAAAAGAACAAAAACCTGGAACACAATAGCAATGATATGAGAAATTCAGATTTGCCAGAATAATCCAAAAGCTGCTTTTTTTAAAGGTGAAAGTTAATTATGAGAAAATATTATGAGTAGGCTGTTAAGATCTACAGAAAAATGAAATTGTGAAGAAAGCAATAAAAATGTGTGAAAAATTTTCTGTCATGTCGCAAACTGCAAAACAGGTATTTAGTTATTATTGAACAAATAAATAAAAATGGATTGGTTTTCTATATGTATAGGTACTTAAAAATATGTCCCCTCGCATGTAAAATGGGACTACTGTATTGGAGGAACAATAATCATTGTTTTGTTAGCATAAGTAAGGCTTTAGTCACAATGTGAACACTTTTTTTCCAAATCTCTCCAACACACAGAGCATCAGGCAGTGTGCCTTCTTTTTTATTTTATTATTATGAACAAAGAAGTCACACTTTCTATTCTTGTATGTCCTTATTCAAGGTCCCTTCCCCCTCCCACCACATCAGGTCATTCTTTCTTCTCCAAAAATCCCCATCCCCTCCCTGGGCAGGCGGTAGACAGTCCCATGGTTCCACTGTCCCAATATTGCTTAGTTCAGCCTCGACTCCAGGCAGATCCAGTTTTTTCCCCCTAACCTCAAGACTGAGTCCGGTGTTCCTCTAAGGGAAGTGGGTTCCAAGGAGTCAGTCCAAGGTGTTTCTGATTCCAAGCTGTTCAGTGGTTGTGGCTTCAGCATAGGCATGCTTTGCTTTTTTCTTGTTTGTTTGTTTGTTTGTTTGTTTAGAATCCACTAATGAGTGAGTACATCTTCTGCTTATCTTTCTGGGTTTGTGATACCTCACTCAGGAGGATATTCTCCAAATCCACAATGTGAATACTTTTATATGTGGTATTTTGTTGTATAAATTACTTTTTTAGGAAATTAATGACATTGGCATGGCACATTTAACTAGTTGAATGAAGAAAAGAATATATGTGCATAAAAATACTACCAAAGTCCATGGCATAATCTTTCAAAAATTTTTTTTTTGATTGATCTCTCATCCTGTACATTCAACATCCATACAACATTTTCCTCTTCTTTCTCTCATTTCTGTTTTCCTCTACCCAGCTTCTGTCTCCCCAAGATCTATTGCTTATTTCCCCTTTGGAAAAGAGAAGGCCTCCCAGTAATATAAACCTAACACAAATTAAAAAAAAAAAGATTCAGTAGTATTAGCCTAAATCAAAATGGGATTGGCCAACTCAGTAGGAGAAAAGGGTCTCAAGAACAGCCCAAAATGTCAAAGGCAACATTTTCCCACTCTTTCAAATAGCCAAGCTAAATAACCAAAGCATGTATGCCACAAGCTTAGAACAGAGGTATATATGATCCCTGTTTTCTGTTTCATTTTTCTGTGAGACCCTTTCAACCCTGCTTAGTTGATTCTGTGAGCCATGTGCTTCTCATGTCCATGTTCCCACTGCCCCTACAATCCTTTCTGCTACTTTTCTGTAGCATTCCCTGAGAGCTCCACCTAATATTTGGCTGTGGATCTATGTATCTACTGGAATTAGCTGCTGGAGGAAGCCTCTGTGACGCTATTTTGGTTAAGCACCTATCTATGAGTATAAAAGAATATCATCAGAAATAATTTCAAGTTTTTGTTTGTTTTGTTTTGCTTCAGTCAGATTTAGTTCTATTTTAGGTCACTGGTTCATTCAGATTCTATATCATGCCCAACCAAGCAGCGTTCGGCATGGGAAACCTCTTGTTGCTTGGGCCTTAAATTAGACCAGTCATTGTTTGGCCACTCTCACTAGCTCTGAACCACCATTGTAGCAGCAAATCTTCATGTAGAGTAGGTTGTGTGCATTCGATTTTGTGGCTGGGTTGGTATCACAGTCCCACCATTTGGAATGTAACCTGGTTACCAAAGATGACTGGTTCAGGCTTGACATTCTTTAGTAATAGCAATCCTCACTATGTCTGAGATACCTAGTTCTTCACAGGTTCCATGAAGTTTCCACTGTACTAGGTTTCCACAATGCACAATGCCCCCCAAAAGCTCACCTCTTCCTATTATCTCTCTGTATTCTCTTTCTCCATTACTCATCTCCAACCACACCCCGTTAACCCACAGAATTTGCTCTATTTTTGCCTTTCCAAAGAGATGCAGGCATTTCTCCTACACCTTTCCTCTTTATCTAAATTCTTCAGGTCTGTGGAGTGTAGTTTGATTATCCTTAGCTAATATCCACATAAAATGAGAACATGTTATGTTTGTTCTTTTGAGTCTGGGTTGTCTCTCAAAGAATCAGTTCCTGAGGGTCACTTTCACATATTTAGGAAGCTATGCTACAATTGGTTTTCTTAAACCTCATCAAAAGTTCCTCAGTATTCACTTCCTCAACTCCATCTCCCCATTTCTTACCACTTAATTCTCCTATTTCTTTCCCTCTAAGCCTTAGTTGACCCATAAATCTATTTTACCTCTCTTTTCCTAGAAAAAAATTTGTGTTAACCTTTAATTCATTATTCTATGTTCCACTTCTCTGATACTAATGATTATATGTGGACTATCATTTTTTATTGGGTAATAAACATTTATAAACAAATAATAACATATTTATCTTTTGGTGCCTTGATTACATTCCTTGAAATAATTTTTATAGTTGTATTAATTTCCCTGAAAATCTTATGATGTCATTATTTTTCAATAGCTGAGTAATATTCTATTTTTGTGAGTGTACCACATTTTCTTTATCCATTCATCATTTGAGTGATACACAAGATGTGTCAAGTTTCTGGCTATTATGAATAAATGATATGAAAATAGTTAAGCAAGTGTTCTTGTGGTAGCATAGAGCATCACTTAGCATAGAGTAATATAGCTGGGACTTGAGTTATCTTGATTTCCAACTTTCTGATGAGCCACCATATTGATTTGTCACATGGTTGCACAAGTTAGTACTCCCAACAGAAACAATGAGTGTTTCTCTTACTCTATATCCTCATCAATATGAGCTATCAGGTCCATTTATGATCTTAGTGATTCTGACAGGTTTAAGATGAGATCTCAAATATCTACACTGTTCCCCATCCTCCCAGTCTTTCCTCCAGCTTCTCTCTACTCCATCTTCCCCATCAGTTCATCCCAGAGGTTAAGATCTCCCAGGGCGAGTCAATGAAGTCTGTCATATCAGGGTGGGGTAGGACCATGCCCATCCCACCTAGTATCAAGGCTGAACAAGTTATTCTTCTGTATGGAATGGGCTCTAAGAAGACAGTTCATGACCACAAATAAGTTCCCGGTACCACTTCCAGAGGCACAGAAACTGCCCATGCCTTTTGAGTTCCATTCATTTTCAGATGGCTTAATTCAGTACCACATTGGTTCCCTAGCTGTCATTTCACTGGTAGTGATTTTCCAATAGATTGAGTCAACTCTCTTTGTGGGTTTCCTCATCAGGACCTTGTCTGGTTTACTTCATGCATTTCTTCAGATGGACTAGAAATTTGCTGCAGTGTTTAAACTATTGATCTTTGCATCTGCTTCTAACAGTTGGGTGAAGAAGAAAAAGAAGAAGAAGAAGAAGAAGAAGAAGAAGAAGAAGAAGAAGAAGAAGAAGAACAAGAACAAGAACAAGAACAAGAAGAACAAGAAGAATAAGAAGAACAAGAAGAACAAGAATCAAGAGGACACTGATATAAATTCTGGCAGTGCCACAAAAAAGGATGCATCTTCCAGGAAGGACAAAGTCAGTAAAGCACTGAAAACATAACCAGAGTGAAGGTCTCTTCTTAATGCCAACTGTACACCCATCCTAGAATGCATTGCTTGAATAATATAGCTTAGAAAGTGAGGAATCTCAGCCACTACCAAACTTTGTGCAAGTTGTAATGATTACTAGCTGAATGAGCAATGCATAGTCTTGGCTTTTTCAGAGAATGCAAATCCTATCCTGTACAGAATTTGCATGGCATCCGCAATGACTTAAAACCATTTAGCCATTTCAGGTGGCTTGTTGAGATAAAAGATGTTGGGCTCCATATGTAGAGCAATTATTAGAATCCATAGAGACAAATTTAAACATGCCAGATGATTATAATCAGCTTACCCTGGAGAATAACCTCAGGCTTTTTTACTTGGAAGGCACATAATTATGATCATTATGAACTTCAGAATGAGAGAAATCAAAACTCAGGTGTACCACTGAATATGAATATATTACAAGGGCAAAGAAAATTATCTGCTGAGTACTTCACCATCTGCTAAGCAGGAGCCTGGATCTCCTCAGAATTTTGACCCAGTGTCCTAAGAGCTTGGGAGGCTCTGTCCTCTTCAGAGGCACAAGTTTTAAAGATATAAATTGGAAACTTACTTTTAGTAAATTTACTTTTAGTAAATTTTAGTAAAAAGTAAAATTACTTTTAGTAAATTTCTGGCTAAAGCTGTACCCTTTTATAATTGAATTATTTGGTTATTATTTTTCTATCAAACATAGAGTTGGTAAAAATCATCTTTTAGTATGTAGGCTGTCATTTGTTTATTGTTGAGGACATTTGCATTGCAGAGTTTCAATTCCATGAGGTCCTACTTAGTAATTTTTTATCTTTGTGTCTGTGCTATTTGTATACTGATTCAAAAGTTGCCTCCCTTGCCAATTTGTTCAAGGCTGTTCTCACTTTCTCTTTTGTCAGGTTCAGTGTGTCTGGTTTTATCTTGAGGACTTTGATAAACTTGGACTAAAGTCTTGAGTAGAGTGATAAATAGTGATCCAATATCTGTCTTCTACCTAAATCCACCCAGTTAGAAGCATTTCTTTCATTTTGTATTATTTCTTTATAAAAAAAATGTGTCCATAGATGTGTAGATTTATGTCTGGGTCTTTTATCTGATTTATTTGATTAACACATCTATTTTTATGTCAATAGCTTGTGATTTTTCACTATTATAGCTCTGTAGTACATATTGGAATTGGGGATGGTGAAACCTCTAGATGTTCTTATATTGGTCATGATTATTTCCACTACCTTGTATTTTTTGTTTTTCAATATTAACTTGAGCATTATACTTCCAAGATCTATGAAAAATTATGTTAGAATTTTGATAGGAATATTCTTTAATCCATAGATTGTTTTTGGTAAGATGGCCACTTATACTATGTACATAGGAGATCTTTCCATCTTCTGACGTCTTCAGTTTTATCTTTAAAGACTTGAAGTTTTTGTCATATAGGTCTTTAACTTTATTTGATAATGTTACTCCAAGGCATTTTACAAATGCCTATTATGACACTTTCTCTAATTTCCTTCTCAGTCTTTTTGTCATTGAAATATAGGAGGACTACTAATTTTTTTTAGTTATATCCAGCCATATTGCTGAAAGATTGTATCAGCTCTAGGAGTTTCCTAGTAAAATATTTGGGGACATTTACGTATACTATTATATCATCTGCAGATAATGATAATTTGGCGCCTTCATTTCTAATTTATACACATTTAATATTCTGTTGTCTATTACTCTAGCTGGAAATCCAAGTACTACATTGAAAAAATATGGAGAGAATGGGCAGTCTGCTTTTCCCTGATTTCAGTGGGATTGCTTTAAATTTCTCTGCATTTAATTGAATGTTTGCAAAACATTACTCTAAATTACCTTCATTATATTTAAGTATGTTCCTCATATCCCTAATGCTTTCCACACATGAAGGCATGTTGGGTTTTGCCAAAGGCTTATTTTGACATCTGACGAGATGAACATGTGTTATATTTTCTTTCTGTTTGGCTATATGGTAGCTTACACTTAATAATTTTCATATGTTGAACTATCCTTGCATCACTTGGAGGAAGCCTACATGATCATAGTGGATGCTTTTTTAAATATGTTCTTGAGTATGATTTGCAAATATTTGGTTGAGTATATTTTAATCTATTAATGAGGGAAATTAATCTGTAATTAGATTTCTTTGTCAAATATTTGTTTTGTTTAGGTATCAGGTTGACTGTGGACTCATTAAATTAATATCATTAGTAAGACCTTTCCATTTCTTCACACAAGCAAATTCTTGCTAGTCCTCAATGTTTTCTTTCTTTTCAGTTTAGATAATAGCATATAGCCTTAAACAATTTATTCTTCATTGTTGATCATCACTTTCCTAAAATGTTTTGAGACCAGAAGCAACTCAGGTTTTATATTTGACATTAATTCCAGAATATTTATATGTGTGTAACATATTTAATATGAGCACAAATCTAAACATTAATTTTATTATATGTGTATATATAATTTTTCAACAATTTTAGATTTTGATTATTTGAGTAGTTTGCCTTAAAAATTTCAGATCAGTAATATTCATCTTATATTGATAGTTGGCATCTTCTATGTCATCATTCAGCAAAGATTGTTATAACTGAAAATTCTAACTAAGATTATCTTTGTCTTGGTTCCTTGCTAATTTAAACACTTGATCTTATGATTTTGAATTTTTAAACCAAATTTATTTTTTGAAAGAAATATATGTGTTTAAAAGTGTACATTACTTATGATTCCATTAAGAAATTTGAAATAGAAAATATAATGATCATTACTAAAAGCAGAGCTGGGAAAGGATACGACATGTAATAATTTGATTAGAGAGTACATATTCCCAGCTAGGAAAAGTAAATTTTTGTAGTATGTTATTCAATATAGTAGTTATTATGATTATAAATAACAATGTATGTTTTATATTTTCTGAGTTCCTCCTTATTGTATCTGAACACTCTTCTTTACATGTGTATGCACGTATATGTGTGATAGCTTTTCATTTTCCTTTGCTTATGAAGACTTATCTTGACTTTATACTATGATTATTGATAATATAATCATATTATAAAGCATTATATTATAAAATATAATCATATCATAATATAATAATATAATCATATTATTTTTTATTATGTGAAAAACAAGACAAAGTAGCTGTCTCTTCAAAATGATTAATTTAATTTTTATATGCCCACCTAGTGGTCTTATATAAACTATTATTTTTCAAAAAAATTTATTACATTGTGACTATACTAGTTTATAATCAGCTACAACTGGAAATGTCTAGGAAAGATGTCACAAAATACCAAGTTTTAGTTAGATAAAAAAGTTTCATGACATTTATTGTACAAGAGGCAAACAAAAATAAATATATTGCATTATTGCAGATTTGTAAGAAAACATATGTTCTTTGTCATAAAAATGTTTATGTAAAAGTTAATAAATATTAATTCGTCAGGCTAAAGCATGTACATTTTTCAAACCCTGCTATTCTATATATTTAATACATATCTTATCTTTTGATTTATCAGTAAAATAATAAAATAAAATTTCTAAACATGTTTAAAAATGCTTTTGCTAGAAAAATGTAAGTATGTAAGGTAACTAATTTGATTTATTTTTTTTTGCACTGTAATATATTTCAAAATATGACAATTTGCCCTGTAAACGAATGCAATTACCTACATGTCAATTAACAATAAAATAAATTTAGGGCCTAGAGAGATGGAATAGAGATAAATATCACTTGCTACTCTTAAATAATAACAGATTTTGATGCACAGAACCCACATGGGTGCTCACAAACATCTGTAACTTCAGTTATATGTGATTTCATGCTGTCCTCTGGCCTCCAGAAAAAGTAGGAATATATGTGTTTTGCTCAACCTTATGGAAACAAAATATAATAAGTATCACAGAAGTAAAGTCCTTTTAAAAGTTTATGTATATGACCTTTGTAAAGAATCCAACAGAGATATTAAAAGTATACTGTTGTTTTTACCTCAGTTCTTCTCTTAATAGGATGAAGTCTTTTTATCAAATTGTTTAAAGTGTGGTGAATATGAATTTATTTATCAGTTTTTATGTGAAAATGATTATTGCAGGTGCTCTTGAATTCTGTCAGAATTCTAGAAACATTTACAACCTGGAAATTAAATAGTGAAAAAATCTAATAGTGACTTATTTCTTATATGATTCCAAATAAATAAGTACAACTCATAGAAAGCTATGTTTCTCAACAACTGACAAAGAATATTCCTGAAACATGAAAAAGACAACGCTACTTTTCAAGCATAAAAGAAAAGACGCTATAAACCTCTCATTTCTGGTATTCATGAGTAACTACTTACTTTATTACTGTCAGAAACCTGTTTGAAATTTACCATCACATAGAAATATTTCATATATACACATTATATTTAAGGATTTCTTGGGTACATTGCATTTTTTTATAGCAAGTGTGATAAATATAACTGATGTGGGATGTCTATATGCTGAGAATAAAGGACTGTTTTGGTCATGGCAGGCACTTTAGAAGTAGGTGGGGAAATAGAAACATAGGTAGCAGAAGGAGGGCAGAGTCAGAGAAAAGAGACCCCCTCCAAAGGCCCAAGAATGATGTAAGAAAATGATAGGTAAGCCACGGGACACATGGCAGGGCAGATTAATGGAAATGTTTTGAATTAATATGAAAGAGGTAGCTAGCAATATGCCTAAGCCATAGGCCAAACAGCATGAAATTATAAGTGTCTGTGTGTTTCTTTGGGACTTTGGGATTGCTGATCTAGATAAACAGCAGTGGGTATGTCTGATCAATGGGAGTAGTCAGGCCAGAAACCTCATTCTACATAAAACTTCATCCACTTTATGAGTGCTTTTACTAATATGTAGTCAGTTGATAACTTTTATATTACATTGGTTTTCACATTATGACATATATTTACTGAACTTTACCATACCCAAATAATGTAACTTATTTCTAATACTTCAACTACTAAGACAAATTATACATAAACATATTATAAACTACATTAAGTAAAATATTTGAAGAATTTAGGTTGTTTCAAATTTCTATTAGAAAAATTTTATACCTGGGATTTTTTTTTTTATTAAAGGAATTATTCAGGGTATCTTTATGGGCTTGTAACATATTATTAAATTTCTGATTTAAAAAGCATATGCACACTATAAATATGTATACTTTCCATATATTTATAAGAAGACATTAGTATAAGATGGTATATTGGAGTCACATTACTGGGACAATCAATGGGAAAATCTAGTAATGCAATTGAATATATTATTTTCATTTTAAGCGTCTGTATTTGAATTCCATTTGTGCCAAACACAAACTGAAATGTTTTACCTTATCTCTTGTGTTCTGAATGAGTACTTAAATGATCATATGTGAAAACAGAGATTATTTAATGAGAGCAATATTTGGATTTTGCATACATATTTCAAAGAATTTAAAATGAAACATCTCATTCAAGTCATATGTTAGTCCAGAAAATCCCATTCTTCAGTCAGATGCATTTCTGCAACCCAAAATTCTTTAAACTGAAAGTATGTTATTTTTCAATCACTGTTCAATGGCTTTGTGTAGACTCCCTGTTTCAAATTGTGACTGGAAGTGACCTGTAAACATTTTGAGAATTCTATCTAAAGCCTCAAATATTAAAAGCATACTTTTAAGACAAAAATAAAAAATTGTAGAGCTTTATGAATATTCAACATAAAGATTATAAAAAGAAAGCTGTTATCAAATAAATGTTTTTAAGATAAACAAATACTCTTATCTCCCATAATGTTTGTTCTTCATCATATATGTACAGATGAAAGCATTCCTGAAAAGACAAAAGGAATTTTAATGCTGATGCCACATGAGTATAAACTAATTCTAGAAATGACAGAGGATATTATTTGTTCTTATTTACTATGAGATTTCTCTTCTTATAATAACTACCATCAGAGTTGTCATTCCATATGTGAATACATCATTTGAGAAACTGTAGAATCATGCCTTGTAACAGTGTCTTAGGATGTTTATTGCTTTTATAAACCCATGACCAGAAGCAACTTGAGAATGACACATTAATTTACCTTATACTTTCACATCAAAATTCATCATTGAAGGATATCATTGCAGGAACTTAAGACAGCTACCAGTAGGAAAGAGACGAACCAAAGTACATGGAGGAATATTGCCTACTGTCTTTCATCTTGTGGCTTTTTCGCCTGCTTTCTTTTCTTTAATTTTGGAAATTGTTCAACAAATACATGATATCCACTACTCCTTCTTCTCTGTAAACACACTTATATACTTCCATTGGCTATTTTACAAACCCTTGTCTCTTTACATATATTTATATACATATAAATATAGCCTCAGTTTTGAGTTTTATGCATCATAGCATGAATGTGATTACTTTATTATTATTATTATTATTATTATTATTAACAAAGAAGTCACACTTTCAACCCTTGTATATCCTTATTCAAGGTTCCTTCCCCCTCCCACCACATCAGGTCATTCTTTCTTCTCCACAACTCCCTATCCCCTCCCTGGGCAGGCAGCAGCCAGTCCCATGGTCCCACTGTCCCAATATTGCTTAATTCAGTCTCCACTCCTGGCAGATCCAGTTTTCTTCCCCCCACCCCTCAAGAGTGAGTCAGGTGTTCTTCTAAGGGGAGTGGGATCCAAGCAGTCAGTCCAGGGTGCTTCTGATCCCAAGCTGTTCAGTAGTTGTGGTTTGAAGCTTGGGCATGGTTTGCTTTTTTCTTGTTTGTCTGTTTGTTACAGGCGACTAATAAGTGAATACATCCCCTGCTTATCTTTCTGGGTTTGGGATACCTTGCTCAGGAGGATATTCTCCAAATCCATTCATTTGCCTGCAAATTTTAGGATGTCATGTTTTCTTACTACTGAGTAGTACTCCATTGTGTAGATGTACTACAGTTTGTTAACACATTCTTCAGTTGAGGGACGTTTAGGTTGTTTCCAGGTTCTTGCTATTACAAAAAATGCTACTATGAACATAGTTGAGCTAATGCCTTTGGAGTGTGACTGTGCATCTTTAGGGTATACACCCAGAAGTGGTATTGCTGGGTCCTAGGGGAGATTGATTCTCAATTTTCTGAGAAACCGACATACTGCATTCCAAAGCAGCTCAACAAGCTTACACTACCACCAACAATGGAGGAGTGTTCCCTTTGCTCTGCATCATCTCCAGCATAGGCTGTCCTCTGTGTCATTTATCTTAGCCAATCTAACAGGTGTCAGGTGGTATCTCAAAGTTGTTTTGATTTGCATTTCTCTGATGACTAAAGATGATGAGTACTTTTTCAGGTGCCTTTCAGCCATTTCTAATTCTTCTACTGAGAATTCCCATTTAGATCTGAACCCCATTTTTTGATTGGGTTATTCAAGGTTTTGGGCTCAAGATTCTTGAGTTCTTTATATAACTTAGAGATCAGTCCTCTATCACTTTTAGAGTTGGTAAAAATATTTTCCCATTCTTTAGGCTGTCGTATTTTCCTATTGACAGTATCCTTGATTTACAGAAACTTCTTTGCTTCAGGAGATCCCACTTATTGATTGTTGTTCTTAGTGTCTGTGTCACTGGTGTTATATTTAGGAAATGGTCGCCTGTGCCAATTCATAGAAGTGTATTTCCCACTATTTTTTCTGTCAAGTTTAAAGTGACTGGGTTTATGTTGAGGTTTTTGATCCACATGGATTTGTGTTTTGTGCAGCGTGTCAGGCTCAGATCTATTTGTATTTTTCTAAACACTTCCATCCTGCTATGACAACACCATTTGTTAAATATACTATCTTTTATTCATTGAATGTTTTGGGTCTCTTTGTAAAAGATTAGGTGTTCATAGGTTTTTGGGTTATGTCAAAATCCTCAGTTCTATTCCATTGATCCACAAGTCTGTTTTTACGCCAGTACAAGGCTGTTTTTATTACTGTAGTTCTATAGTATAACTTGAAGTCAGGGATGGTGATACCTCCTGAAGTTCTTTTGTTTAGTAAAATTGTTTTGGGCATCCTGGCTTTCCTGTTATTCCAAATGAAATTGAGCATTGTTCTTTTAAGGTCCAAAAAATATTTTGTTGGGATTTTGATGGTCAGTGCACTGAATCTATAGATTGCCTTTGGTAGAATTGCCATTTTTATTATGTTGATCCTATCTATCCAGGAACATGGGAGAGCTTTCCATTTTCTGATATACTCTTCAATTTCTTTCTTCAATGATTTAAAACTTTTGTCAAATAGGTTTGTTACTTCTTTGGTTATAGTTACTCCAAGGTATTTGATACTATTTGCAGCTATTATGAAGGGTAATATTTCCCATATTTCGTTTTCAGCTCTTCTAACTTTAGTGTATAGAAGGCCTACTGATTTCTTTGAGTTAATCTTGTATCCTGCTACATTGCTGAAGGTGTTTATCAGCTTTAGAAGTTCCTTGGAAGAACTTTGTGGGTCACTTATGTATGCAATCATATCATCTGCAAATAGAGATAGCTTCACTTCTTCTTTTACAATTTGTATAACTTTAATCTCTTTTTGTTCTCTTATTGTGATAGCTAAAACTTCAAGAAATACATTGAATAGATAATAGGAGAGAGGACTTTCTTGTCTAGTTCCTAATTTTTGTGTGATTGCTTTGAGTTTTTCTCCATTAAATTTGATACTGGCCCTCGGCTTCTTGTAAGTCGCCTTTTTTATATTTAGGTATTCTCCCTGTATTCCTGATCTTTTCAGGGCTTTACTAATAAAGGAGTGTTTGATTTTGTCAAAGGCTTTTTCAGCATCTAAGGATATGATCATGTGGTTTTGTTCCTTCAGTTTGTTTATATGATGGATAATGTTTTTTGAATGTTAAACCAGCCCAGCATTTCTGGGATAAAGCCTACTTGGTCGTGGTGGATGAAATTTTTCATTCATTGTTTTATACGGTTTGCCAAAATTTTGTTGAGAATTTTCACATCAATATTTATGAGGGAAATTGGTCTGTAATTCCCCTTCTTTGTTGTGTCTTTTAGTGGCTTGGGTATTAGGGTAATTGTGGCCTCATAAAAGGAATGTTGCAATATTCCTTCAGTTTCTACTCTGTGAAATAGTTTGAAGAGTAATGGCAGTAATTCTTCTTTGAATGTCTGGTAGAACTCAGCACTGAAACAATCTGAACAAGGGCTTTTATTTTGGGGGAGGCTTTTAATGACAGCTTCAATTTCCTTAAGGGTTACAGGCCTGTTTAGGTAATTAATCTGATCTTCATTTAATTTTGGTACATGGTACCTGTCCAGAAAGATGTCCATTTCTTCTAGGTTTTTCATTTTTGTGGAATACAGATTTTCAAAGTATGATCTGATCATTCTCTGAATTTCCTGGGGGTCTGTTGTTATGTCTCCCTTTTCATTTCTGATTTTGTTGATTTAAACACTCTCTTTCTCTATTTTTTAATTAGTTTGGCTAACGGCTTATCTACCTTGTTGACTTTCTCAAAGAACCAGTTCTTGGATTCATTGATTCTTTGTATTGTTCTATTTGTTTCAATTGTATTGATTTCAGCTCTAAGTGTGATTGTTTCCTGCTGTCTACTCCTTCTATGTGAGTTCGCTTCTAATTGTTCTAAGGCTTTCAGCTGAGCTGTTAGGTCTCTAGTGTGAGATTTCTCTAGGTTTTTCATGTAGGCATCTAGTGCTATGAATTTTCCTCTTAAGACTGCTTTCATTGTGTCCCACAAGTTTGGATATGTTGTGGACTCATTCCCATTAAATTCTAGGAAGACTTTGATTTCTTACTTGATTTCTTTCATGACTCAGAGATAGTTCAGCTGAGTGATGTTTAGTTTCCATGACTTTGTAGGCTTTCTTTGATTTTTGATGTCGTTGAACTCTAACTTTAGGCCTTGATGGCCTGATACATTACAAGGCATTATTTTCATTTTTTTAATCTGTTGATATTTGCTTTATGACCAATTATGTGGTCAATTTGGAGAAGGTCCATGAGGAGCTGAGAAATATGTATATTCTTTCCTTTAGCAGTGTTTGTTTTCCACAGGTAGGTTCCCTTATATTAGGGGAATAAATATGCAGGATTGAAGTCTCCTCTTGACCAATTTTCTTGTGATGAATAAGTAATGACCATCTTGGTCCCTTTTAATTGCTTTTAGCTTAAAGTCTACTTTGTTAGATATTAGGATGACAACCCCCGCTTGTTTCTTAGGACAATTTGACTGGAAAACCTTTTCCCAACCCTTTACTCTAAGCCTGTGTCTGTCTTTGCAGTTGAGGTGTGTTTCTTGTAGACAACAGAAGGATGGTTTCTGTTGTATCCATATTGTTAGTGTGTGACTTTTATATGATAGTTGATTCCATTGATATTAAGGGATATTAGTGACCACTAATTGATATTTCCTGCCATTTTGATGGTAACTTGTTTGCATTTCCTTTCTCTAGAGTATTCTTCTGTGTAATTATTGATCATTTGTGGCTTAATGGGTGTATCTGGGGTCCTTAGGTTGGAGTTTTCCCTCTAATTCTCTCTGTAGCGCTGGGTTGGTAGATAGATATTGTTTCAGTCTGACTTTGTCATGAAATATCTTGTTTACTCTATCTATGGTGATTGATAATTTTGCAGGGTATAGTATTCTAGTTTGGGAGCCATGCTCTTTTAGTGTCTGTATAACTTCTCACCAAGCCATTCTAGCTTTCTTTGTTTCCACTGAATAATCAGGTATTATTTTAATGGGTCTGCCTTTATATGTAAGTTGGCCCTTTTCTTTTGCAGTTCTTAAATTTTTTTCTTTGTTTTGTATCTTTTGTGGCTTGATTATTATGTGGCATACTGACTTTATTTTGGGGTCATATCTTTTTGGTGTTCTGTGAGCTTCTTGTATCTTTATGTAGGGCGCAGTTTGCCTTTGCACAACTTGCTTTAACATTCTACTGTCACTTATGCTAATTAGGCATCGGGTAGTGACCAATCCAATGTGCTGATGCTAATTAGGCATTGAGAAAGGACCTATCCGATGTGATACTCAAATATGCTAATGAGCCATTATTTTGGGCCAATCACCAGCCATATGCTAATGAGTATTACTTTGAACCAATCACCAGCCATATGTTAATGAGGCATTGTGATGGGCACCAATCACGCGCCAGGTTTCCCTATATAAGCAGGCTGAATCTCAGGCTCAGGGTCTTCTTTCCACCATTTCACAACCGAGCTGTACTCCAATAAAGTGTGATCCAAGAAGAATCATGCGTGTGGTGACTCATCGTTCTGCAGGCCAGAAGCGGCTCGCCACATCTTTATAGGCATTTTCTTCTTCAGGTTAGGGAAGTTTTCTTTTATGATTTTATTGAAAACATTATCTGTGCCTTTGAGCTGGTATTCTTCTCCTTCTTGTATTTCGATTATTCTCAAGTTAGGTCTTTTCAAGGTGTCCCAGATTTCCTGAACATTTTGAGTTATGGCTTTTTTGGTTTTAGTATTTTCTTTGACTGATACATCTATTTGAGCTACTGAGTCTTCCACTTCAGAGATTTTGTCTTCCATCTCTTAAACTCTGTTGGTTATGCTTGTATCTATGGTTCTAGCTTTTTTCTTCAGGTTTTCTGTTTCCATCTTTGCCTCATTTTTTAGTTTTAGAACTAAAAACTCAGTTTTTAGTTCCTGGCATGTTTCTTTAATTTTTTTGGTTTACTTTTTCTTGGTTTTCTTTCATAGATTTGTTCATCTCTTCCAATTTTTTGTTTGTATTTTCTTCCATTTCTTTAAGACAATTTTTCATATCTTCTTTGAGAGCTTCAATGATCATCATAAAGGAATTTTTGGTGTTGCTTCTTTCTGTTTCCTCTTTATTTCTTAGTTCAGGTCTTGTAATTGTAGGACCGCCACTTTCTTCTAGAGTTACCTTGCTGTTCTTTATATTATTATATATATTTTTGCACTGACATCTGCTCATGGCTTCAGTGGTTCATTATTAGGTGGCTCCTGGTCAGTTTTGGCAAGCAGGCTTGTGTGTCTCCTGTCACCTCTGAACAAAAGTTCTGTTCAGTCTCTACCTCTGCTCTTTGCAGGGGCCTGAATTTCAAGTCTTCAGTCCTTCTCTGTTTGAGCAGTTGGAGGCAGGGTGGCCATGGGAGTTCCCTTAGCAGCAGGTGGGGTGACCCTGACAGCTGAAGTTTATCTCTGTCTGCTACAGAGTGTGTGGGGACACGCTCCACAGACAGCACCTGTTCCCTAGTTTTGATAGTTTTAAAAATGTCTTCTCTATGTATGTTTTCCTAGCTGACCATTTAGTGTCGGATAGCCACTTTATGTTCTCTTCCTCAGAAAAGGTTATTTCTTCTGCTCACAGAATTCCTTAGCTTGGCTGGGAGTGTGTAGGTCAATCGCAGAGCAGGGTGTTGAGTTCTCTAGAGTCACAGGAATATATATATATATATATATATATATATATATATATATATATATATAACTGTTTATGTATATATAAATCTGTTAAACTGTTATTCCTTGGATTGGATAATGCAGGGAAAACAACATTACTACACATGCTGAAAGATGACAGGCTCGGCCAGCACATCCCAACACCACATCCCACTTCAGAAGAACTCACTATTGCTGGCATGACATTTACAGCTTTTGATCTGGCGGGGAAGGCCAAGCCCGAAGAGTACTTCATGCTATCAATGGCATTGCATTTCTTGTGGATTGTGCAGACCATGAAAGGCTGTTAGAATCAAAAGAAGAACTTGATTCCCTAATGACAGATGAAATCATCGCCAATGTGCCTATACTAATTCTTGGAAATAAGATTTACAGACTTGAGGCCATCATTGAAGAGAGATTAGGAGAGATGTTTGGCTTATATGGGCAGACAACAGGGAAGAGCAGTGTGTCACTGAAGGAGCTCAATGCCAGGCCTCTGGAAGTGTTTATGTGCAGTGCGCTGAAGAGGCAAGGCTATGGAGAAGGTTTCTGCTGGATGGCGCAGTACATTGATTAGTAGCCATCCTGCCCACTCACATCCAGGCCTCTGAGATCCATCCCCCAACATGCATAACTTGAATTCAATAGACTTTTGTTGTTTTTAGGATAGATATATTTTTAGATTATTAATATATCTACCTTAGTGGGAATTGGAAACTGTTTCAAGTTTGAATATCACAATGTTTGCTTTCTAATTCCACACAGATAATTTTTAGTTTGCAGTCCCACATCAACCCAGTCACCGTTTATAAAGATCAGCTTTCCCAGCAGTACATTTGAAACACTTTTTAATGACATGAAACTACAAATATAAACTAGTTTCCACTACATCAACCTATATTGAAAAGCTCATCATGTGAAATTTTACGTATTTTTTTGAAATAGTCTTTCAATTTTAGATTGTCCACCTATCTTGTGTACAGTTAAAATCTGCTTATCAGTGATTGCATGATGCCTTATCATTTTCAAGACTATTTTTTCTTATGCAAAAGTCATGCAATAAAACAAATTCCAATGTTTGAAAACAAAAAAACAATCAAAAGAAAAATTCCTTAGCTGTCTGTAATTTGTTTAGTAGGTTTGGGGTCTCATGGATTGTCCATTTTCCACTATGTCTGTCCTTGTCTCACTCATGTTTTAGGAGGCATGATGGTGATAGCTTAAGGGTGTTGCTTCTCACATTATTAAGAGATAAAATCTCATCGTCAATTTCTTGTTTTTCTGGCTTTCACAATTTTTCCAAACCCTCTTTCATAATTATTCCTGAGCTGAAAATACAGGAGGTAGGTATATTGTAAATGTTTAAGTTGGCACTAGAATTCACAACACTGCATTCTGATTGGTTGTTATTTATCTGGAATTGTCTGTTGCAAAGAGAAGTTTCCTTGATCAGGAGTGAGGACTACAGTTATCTATGGGTATAAGGACAAATGTTATACTGTAGTTAGTTGTTATGCTGGTTTAGTAAAATGACAGTTATGTTATCTCCTATAAAATCCTTGACCATTTTATGCCTAGGTTAATAGAAGGCTTTCAGTGCCAGGAATGATTACCCTTTTGTTAAGTTCGTCTTAAATCTGATTAGAGACTTGTTTGTTCCCACTAAAGTATATGTGCCACTACTATACCCTTATCATTGTGCCATAGTAGCCATTCCTGTGGTTTATAGGCATCATAGCTGGGTAGGATTATTGGTAGCTTTCCTCCTTTGGACGCTTTCATGGTTCCTTCTTATATCATGAAATCTAGCACTTGGAAGGTAGCAAATTGTTTGCACTAGGTCCTTTTATAATAATCATCAACCAAGTTAATATCCCCAGAAATGCCCCAGGCAAGTATGGTAAAGGTAGTTTCCCAATTGAGTTTGTGTCTTCTCAAATGACTCTACTCAAGTAGACATTAATATACATATAACCCAATAGAAAAGTGCAAGCTCTGTACAATTAGAAAGTATAATCTACCAACTATTGATATGGGAGATTCAGATAGCATCTTGAAGCTTTTCATTAAATTCTGTTTTCCCAACTGGTTCAACAGCCACAACAATCTATCCTCTGACCCTATCATAAGTCACAACTCTCTCTGACTCTGCATTTAATCAAGTTCTATTTCTAAAGAACAAGGCACTTAGCCTTATACATCTCCTATTTCTTTTGCTGCTATTCTAAAATTTATAAATTTTTCTCTGTGCATTTTTGTAGACTACACATTTGTAAATTTACATTCTAATGCTGAGTCAGAGATTTTTTGTCTAGATTAAATACTCCAAGTCATTAATCTTTTAATCTTTTCCTGTAAACCGGAGGATTACACTAGGCTATATTCTGTTAAAATCTACACTCAAATGTGCTCTTGCATGCCAGCCACATTAGATTAAGTCATGTGACTGTAAACAAATCTCCAAATCTCAGTTGCAAATTCTAATACATAATAACTTTCCCTCATATGTTTGAAATGTGTGTGTGTATGTATGTTATACACTTCCTACATGTATCTTTTTGCAAAGAGTCTTTGCTTATAACTAAATGACCATGGGAGGTATATACTCTTATATTCAAGTATCACCAGATACTCTTACACAAGAAATATGATACACTTCACTTCTTTTACAGACCACTCACTGGTCAAAATTACCTCATTACCTCATTAATCAAATGGAGTGAATTAGTAAAATCTGACCTTTTCGGGATGCAAAAAGCAGAAGATCACTGGCTTCCAGCATTATCTATTACTACTCAGAATATGGAAAAGGAATTATATGAAGTTCTGAATCATCTATTGTGATATTTAAGTGAAAATGTGTTATTTTGTCCTGATAAAGAAAGCAGGAATATTTTGGTAACTCGTAAGTACTAGGCTTGTGCTTGGTTTGTTTTTTCAGATTGTAGTGAAGTTAATCATTAATTAGAGAGAGTTATTACAAAAACTGTAAAAGTATAGATTCAGTTATAGAGAAACAGTAGTTTTAAACTACACATTCATCTTTGATTTATATAATTCATTATCTCACCATTTATTTTTCTGTAGGTTTGTATTCTACTCTACAACCTTTCTTTAGTTTCCAGAACCAAATTCCTGAAATTTAACAAGTAACTAATCTACTTACAAAAATCTCAAATGAATTTGAGGAAACACTAATTGTTGTTGTTCTATTTCTAAGAAGAGACATCATGGCTTAAGTAACTCCTACAAAATAAAGCATTTAATTAGTGGCATGCTACAGTTTAGGTGATTAGTCCATTATCACGATTGTCCATATCAATGCCAGGAAACAAAATGACATGGCTCTGGAGTAATAACAGATTTTTACATTCTGATCCACAGGAAACTGCCAGAGAGAGACAGAGATAGAATGTGGGGACAATCTGATATCTTTGGAAAAGTTAAGAAAGTTAAGGCTCACCCTCTGTGACGTATCTATTACAACAATACCACACCTCCTAAAGAGAGAAAGATCTGATAATTTTTAAAAACTTAAATTGCATCCTCTGTACCATAGCCATTCCAACAATACCATGCATCCTAATCTTTCCAAAAATGGTTACATGAAATGTGGCTGAAACATTCTTGCATATGAACCTATGATAGCTATTGGTGTTCAACCAGACACAAAACCCGTGTCTAATTATTAGGTGGTCCAAATCCAGGATATAATACATCAACAGTTTCCATTTATTTCCAGGCCTTAATATGATCATCAGATAGTTTTATCTTTCATATTTTCTGACTGGTATGTGCCTAAATTGTCTTGGTACCTAAAATTGAGAATTTATAGTTATCTCAATTTATCTAAAAATGAAGACATTGATTTCAGACCTACCCCAAGTCTCCAATGCATCTGAACCTGTTCCTTAGAATATCAATCACTCCAATTTTAAGCATTTTTCTATACTCTTTACTTCTACTTTTATTTGTATTGGGAATTTTAGCCCCAATTTCTAAATATGTCTGCGCTAGTTTTAAAATGTGATGAAAGACATGAATTTTTAAAACTGAGCTGTCACACACCATAGGTATCTAATTATCACATAGAATGGTTATCACCACACAAATTTGATAAAGTACAAGCAATCTCAAAATACTTACTGAATTATTAGTATAATTGATAATATTCATTGCATATGGAATCTGAAAATATGCCAACATTTTGAGTGATTTTTTTTGTTGTATATCTTGCTTAGTTGATTTATTGCTCTCTTCACTTTTCATTTTTTTTCCTCCTTAAATTTTCTCAAACCAATGGAATCTATAATTGGTCTTTTTTCTTATTTTGTCTTTTTTTTTTAGATAAATGGTGAAAATTGGAGAGATTTTGTAGATCTTTTGAAAGAATAACTGCAATACTTATTACAAAACATGACTACAAAATAGTTTATTTTATTCAAGTAAAGCAAGAAAAAAGAGGAAAGTGAAAATTTCAAAGGAATAAATGGTTTGAAAGCTTCTCCCAAAAGGAGAGAATGTACACATGATACAAAAAAGTAGCTAGTAGAATATATTTAAAAGGTGTCAATCAACAATAAATGATTTAAAGATTGGATGAGTTTTAAAGAGAAGAGCTACAGAATAACTGCAACTACAAACTTCTATGCAGCTGGAAAAGCAGGTATATTTCACATCCCAGAATTTTATGAAGATGTATAATTCATACAACTTGAAGATTATGTCATATCTCTAAGCTTGTTATTTATTTTCAGATCTTGAGCTCTATTTCAATTACTTGATAACTTGGCACTCAAAAGAATAGCAGAACTATTATTTTTTTTGTTACAGCATTACATGTTAGGTAGGCTAAGAACTGAAAAAGCACATCTGAAATGTTTAAAGTTTCAGTCTCACAAAATAAGCTTACTTTATACTCATACATTTAGATAAGGAGAACCTTTTTTTCTTTTTTTAATTATAAATCAAGTCTCATTTTTATTCATGTATTACCTTGATTAACCTCCTTTCCCCCTCCCAACCCTCCCAGTCACTCTCTCTTCTCCCCATCTCATTATCTCCTCCCCAGCAAGGGCAAGAGGTCACAAAGTACCAAGGTGGCTTAGTTCAGTATGCACTCCAAGCACATCCACTTTTCTCACCACAATCAAGACTGGGTAACGTGATCCTCTGGAAAGAATAGGCTCCAAGGTGCTCGTCCAAGGTATTTCAGATCCCAAGCTGTTCAGTGGTTGTGGTTTGAAGCTTGGGAATGCTTTGCTTTTTGTTTAAAGTTCACTAATGAGTGAGTACATCCCCTGCTTATCTGTCTGAGTTTGTGATACCTCGATCAGGAGGATATTCTTCATAACTATTCATTTGCCTGCAAATTTTAGGATATCATTTTTTCTTACTGCTGTGTAGTACTCCATTGTGTAGATGTAAAACAGTTTGCTAATCCTTTCTTCAGTTGATGGGCAACTAGGTTGTTTCCAGGTTCTTGCTATTACGAATAACGCTGCTATGAACATAGTTGAGCTAATGTCTTTGGAGTGAAAATGTGCATCTTTAGAGTATATGCCCAGTAGTGATATTACTGTATCCTTGGGGAGATTGATTCCTAGTTTTCTGAGAAACCTCCATACTGAATTCCAGAGTGATGGAACAAGCTTACACTCCCAACAAAAATGGAGGAGTGTTACCCTTGGTGTGCAACGTCTCCAGCATAGGCTGTGTCATTTGTATCTTTGAATTTAGCCAATCGGGCAGGTGTAAGGTAGTTTCTGAAAGTTGTTTTGATTTGCATTTCTCTGATGGCTAATGATGTCATGCACTTTTTCAAATTCTGAAACCCATTTTGTGATTGGGTTATTCAAGGTTTTGGGCTCTAGTTTCTTGAGTTCTCTATATATTTTACAGATCAGTCATCTATCACTTGTAGGGTTGGAGAAAAGCTTTTCTCATTCTGTAGGCTGTAACTTGTTTGTTATTGACTGTATCCTTGGATTTACACAAGCTTCTCAGTTTCAAAAGGAACCATTTATTGATTGTTGTTATTAGTATCTATACTAATGATGTTTTTAGAAAGTGTTCACCTGTGCCAATGAGTGGGAGGGAATTTCTCACATTCTTTTCTACTAACTTCACCGTGGATGTGTATATATTAAGTAATTTGATCCACTTGGATTTGATTTTTTGCAAGGTGATATAGGCTTGGAACTATTTGCATTTTTCTAGGCACTACCAACCAGCTATGACAACACCATTTGTTGAAGATACTAACTTATTCCCATAAATATTTTTGGATTATTTGTCAAAGTTTAGATGTTCATGGTTTTTGGGTTAATGTCAGGAAGGTCAATTTGATTGCATTGATTCAGAAGTCTGTTTTTATCTCAGTAAAATGCTGTTACTATTACAGTAGCTAAATAGTATAACATGAAGTCAGGGATGATGAGGCCTCTTGAGGTTCTTTTGTTGAGCAAAATTGTTTTTGCAATCCTGGCTTTCCTATTATTCCAAATGAAATTGAGTATTGTTCTTTCAATGTTTGAAGAAATTGTGTTGGAATTTTGATGAGAAGTTCATTAAATTTGTAGATTGCCTTTGGTAGAATTGCCATTTTTTACTATGTAGATCCTACCTATCCAGGATAAGTGAGATTTTTCCATTTTCTGATATTCTCCTCAAATTCCTTCTTCAGGAATTTAAAGGTTTTGTGAAAAAGAGCTGTTATTTCTTTGGTTATAGTTGCCCCAAGATATTTTAATGCTATCTGTAGCTATTATGGCAGGTGATATTTCTCTTATTTCTTTTTCAGCCCTTTTATCTTTAGTGTATAGAAGGGCTACTGACTTCTTTGAGGTAATCTTGTATCCTGCTACATTGCTGAAGGTATTTATCAGCTCTAGAAGTTTCCTGGTAGAATTTTGAGGATCACTTATGTATACAATTGTATCATCTTCATATAGATATAGTTTCACTTCTTCTTTTAAAATATGCATCCCCTTAACATCCTTTCATTCTCTTATTGCTTTAGCTAAAACTTCAAGAACTAAATTAAATAGATAATTGGAGAGAGGACAGTCTTGCTAGCTCCTGATTTTTCTGGGATTGCTTTGAGTATTTCTCAATTTAGTTTACTGTTGGCTGTCAGCTTCTTGTAAGTTGCCTTTATTATATTTAGATTTTTTCACTATATTCCTTATCTCTCCAGGACTTTTATCAAAAAGTAGTGTTGGACTTAGTCAAAGGCTTTTTCAGTATGTAAGGATATGATCATGTGTTTTTTCTATATGATTGACCAGAATATCAGCTCAAAGGCAGAGATAATGTATTCAATAAAATCACAGAAGAAAACTTCATAACCTAAAGAAGGAAATGCATATAAAGATACAAGAAGGTCACAGAAAATAAAATAGATTTGACTCCCCAAAATGTCTTCTTGCCACATAATAATCAAGCCACAAAACATACAGAAAAAATTTTTTAAGAGTTGTTAAAGAAAAGGGATAACTTAATTATAAAGGAAGACTCATCAGAATTACATCTGACTAGTCATTAGAAACAATGAAAGTAAGAAGGTCCTGATCAGAAGATATACAGACACTAAAAGAGCATGGCTGCCAACCTAAACTACTAGACCCAGCAAAACTATTAATCACCATAGATGGAATAAACAAAATATTTCATGAGAAAGTCTGACTTAAACAATGCCTATATAAAAATCTGGCCCTTTAGAAAGCATTAGAGGCAAAACTCCAAGCTAAGGATCTCAGATACACTCATGAAACTATAAACCATCACTAATCCCACAGAAGAAAAGCCAAAAGAAGGAAAGACATGCAAGCTACCACAAAAAATAAGGGAAAATATCAATCCATGGTCACTAATATCCCTTAAAATCAGTGGACTCAATTCCCCTATAAAAGACACACACTAATACAATGGATAGAAAAATAGAAGCCATTCTTCTACTGCATAAGAGAACCACACCTAAACCTTAAAGACAGATGCAGGCTAAGAATAAGGGATTGGCAAAAAGTTTTCCTATCAAATGGCACTCAGATACAAGATTGTGCTGCTATCCTAATGTCTAAAAAAGTAGACTTCAAACTAAAATCAATTAAAAGAGATCGTGATGGACATTACTTTTTCATCTCAGGAAAAATTGATCAAGATGAGATTTCAATCCAGAGTATTTATGTCCCTAGTAAAAGAGAACCTATCTATGGAAAAGAATCACTGCTAAAGCTCAAATACCACAACAATTCTCACACCCTAATAGTGGGAGACTTCAGTACCATGCTTTCACCAGTGGATAGATCAACCACACAGAGACTCAAAAGAGAAATTTGGAGTCTAACAGAGGTTATGATTCAATGGATTTAATAGGTATTTATAGAAACTTCAACCCAAATGCTAAGGAATATACATATGTCTCAGTACCTCATGGAACTTTCTCTAAAATTGATGACATAATTGGTCATAAAGCAAATATCAATAGATACAAAAAATGGGAATAATCCTTTGTACCATATCAGACCACCAGAGCCTACAATTAGTATTCAACAATGTCAGAAATCACAGAAAGCTTACCAATTTATGGAAACTAAACATCCCTCAGCAGAACCACCTCTGGGTAAATGCAGAAATTAAGAAAGAAATCAAAGATGTCCTAGAATTGAATGAAAATGTATCCACAATGCACCCAAATTTATGTGACATAATGAAAGCAGTCTTATGTCAAAAAATGCATAGCACTAGATGTCTATATGAAGAGCCCATAGAAATCCCACACTAGAGATCTAACAGCACAGCTGAAAGCCTTTGAACAATTAGAAGCAAACCCACTGAGAAGGAGTAGGTGACAGTAAATACTTAAACTTATAGTTGAAATCAATACAAATGAAACAAAAAGAACAATACAAAGAATCTATGAATCAAAAAGCTGATTTTTTGAGAAAGTGAACAAGATATATAAACCCTTATCCAATCTAACCAAAACATAGAGAGAGAGTATCCAAGTCATCAAAGTCTGAAATGAAAAGGGGGACCTAACAACAGATCCCGAGGAAATTCAGAGAATTATCAGGTCATATTTTGAAAATATATACTCCACAAGAATGGAAAACCTAGAAGAAATGCATAGCTTTTTGGACAAGTACCATTTACCAAAATTAAATCAAGATCAGATCAAATACATAAACAGACTTATAATCCTAAAGGAAATTGAAGCTCTTATTAAAAACCTCCCAAGAAAAACAGCACAGATCCAGGGGTTTCAGTATAGAATTCTACTGAACATTCAAAGATGAACTATTACCAATACTTTTCAAAGTGTTTCACACATTAGAAACTGAAGGAATATTGCCAAATTCTTTTTGTCAGGCCACAATTACCCTAATACTCAAGCCACTCAAAGATGCAAGAAAGAAAGAAAATTACAGACTAATATCTCTCATGAATATTGATGCGAAATTTCTCAATAAAATTCTAGCAAACTGAATACAACATATAAAAAATATCATCCACCACGATCAAGTAGGCTTCATCCCAGAAATGCAGGGTTGGTTGAACAGGAGCACCTTTTTAAGTTCTTTAGAATTGAATGAAATGGGAGAAACAAAATATCCAATCTTTTGGGTCACAATGAAGTCAAGGATATAATGCAAAGAGCTACATAAAGAAAAATCTGGTTATTTCTCAAATTAATAACTTAGCAGCATACCTGAATGCCTAGAAAAATCAAGCATAAATGATACTCAAGCAAAGGTGATAGAAGAAATAGTCAAATTATTGTATAAATCAAAGAAAAAAACAAATTCACTAACACAATATAATGAATCAAAAAGCCAGAGTCATTTTCTTTGAGAAAATCAACAAAATTGGCAATCTTTTGAACAAATTTAGCAATAAAAGAATCTGGATTCCAATTAATAAAATTAGAGCTGAAATTGGAGTAATTACAATATACAACCAGGAAATTAACCTAATCATTGGAGCATACATACTTTTAAAATCTGTGTTTCCCTTACTCAGTGTTGAGGTTGCAGGGAGAAAACTGGATCTACCAGGAGTGGAGACTGAACTAAGCAATATTGGGACAGTGACACCATGGGACTGTCTGCTGCCTGCATAGGGAGGGGATAGGGAGTTGTGGAAAAGAAAGAATGACCTGATGTGTTGGGAGGGGGAAGGGACCTTGAATAAGGATATAATAATTTAAAAAAGAAAATAAATAAAATAAAAAATAAAATATAATCTGTTTTCCACCAAATTGGCAAACCTACAAAGAATAAATGATATGACTGATCAATGTTTTAAGTTTTAAAATGTTAATTGCATGATGACATAGACTCATAACACATCATTAAATGGGAGTATTAATTAACAAACATCCAACAAAAATTTCCAGACATAGATAGATTCAGTAGAGAATTCTACCCATGAAGAACTAAAACCAAATACTCCTAAAGTATCTCACAAAATGACAACTGAAAAGACATTCTAAATTCTTTTTACGATGCCACTATTACCCTGATACCAAAAGCACACAAAGCTTCCACAGTAGAAAGGAAAGTTAAAGGTGAATATTTATTAAAAATTGATGTAAAAATACTCAATATAATACTTGCAAACTGGATTTAAGAACACATCAAAAAGATCCTCCACTATGATCAAGTTTAGTTCATCTCAGAGACACAGCTATTATTAAGCAGTTGTAAATCAAAAACTGTAATTCCCCAGAAAAATAGAGTAAAAGACAAAACCCTGGTCATTTTGTTTGAGATATAACATGCCTTTGAGAAAAATCTAATATCCTTTCATGATACATGTCTGGAAGAAAATAAGGAGACAAAAGACTTAGTTAAACATAATAAAGGTAATTTACAGCAATCCCATAGTCATCCTTATCTTAAATAAAGAGAGATTAAAAATACTTCCACTAAACTCAGAAAAAAATGAAAATTATAATCATCTTTATTACTGTTATATTGATCAGAGATGGATGTCATATTTATTTTCTAACATATCAATAACATTTAATTATAATATAAAAACTAACCCACATTGTTTTTTACTATTCCTTGGTTTTGTATAGAAATTTATTGAATATCATGGAGAAAATGACTTGGAAATTACTGGAGAAGTTTTAAAAGATTGTCCTATTCTTTTATAAAAAAGGTATTTCTTTGACTCTCTAATAGTATTTTACAATATATTAAATAACACTTAAATATTATCAAATATAAAAATTCTACCTTTTGCATTTTGAAATGCAGAGGTTAGATTTTGCTGGTCAAAAGAATCAGAAAATATGCATTACCATATATAATGACCTCAAATAGCACAGTTGGAATAGACGATTTCTCATTTACTATTAAATTAGGAAGACAAAATAAATGAGATCTCAGGCTTGTTTAAACAGATGCATTCTTATTTTCCCTGATCTTTTTGTTCCCCCAAATAAAGGCATTTGATACAAAAATAAATAGTAATTGTACTGAACTGTCATTTTGCAGGAATATCTTATTGTCATGGGCTGATGTTAGAAGGAAAGAATAGCACAGAAGTGTGAAGGTGACTCACAATGTCATATTCATATTATTTTCCCTAAATAAGAATGATAACATGCATCATCATCAAATACAGCTGAATCAGGGTTTTTTTTTAACCCAAGTGTCAAGTTATATTATTTCACACTTGTACTATTGCTATAAATATGAACTTTGAAGGCTGCAATGGAAAGTCAAAATGATTTTAAAGATATTCATCTTCTATACAAGACATTCAATTTTTCTTCTTTTAATAGTTGATTCTAAAATGCAAAGTGCAGCCTGATAAATATCTAACACATAAAGTATGATTCCACTTTGAAAAATGATTTAGATGGTATGTTATATTTTGTAGTAAGATATTTCCTTTAAGAAAGAAAAAATGCTAGTATTTATTTCGTATTTTATGAATTTAGTGAATTTAACATCTTGCCTTAAACATAAATTTCAAACAACACAATAGAATGACTTAATACATTGTGCTTTATAATGCTCTTGTCTAATTTTCTAAAATTGTAGTGGCATTACTGCTTCATGAGCTGACATTAAAGTAAGATTTTTTTAAACGATGTATCTTGTTTACGATTATAGCAAATAATAAATGTGCAGATCTCAAGCAAATGCAGGCAGGAAGAATGGCATTTTGAATATATTCCTTTACCCTCTGAGAACTATTCATTTTTATTTACTTGTTTGTTTTGTTCTGTTTTTTTCTTTTTTCTTGTATTGGCTCTTGTTCTTCCCTATATTAGGACTTGCCTACATTAAGACTTACTTGCAATTGACCAAATTCTGTTTTTAAATAGCAGCCAGGGAAATTCTAGAGCACGGAGATCAAAGCACTGCTGCTTAAACATTTTACTGATTTTATTTCACTTTTATAAAGTACAACAGTGTTTTCACTATAACCTATAAAAATTTTCTTCATAATTTTCCCTGAGCCTATTTTTGTCCTTTATTTCAGTGTTGTTTCTCCAGTTTGCATATCTCTTACTTTGCTTAATTTATAAGGACTCCCTTACTGTTTATTTGCCTATTTAATATTTATTTTGAATCTCAAACTGTTGCTAATTTGCTTATGGAAAGACTGAGATCCTTTCTAAAGTTCCAAGAATATTTTGAGAACAGATTATATTAGTTTTCATTATATACAAAGCATTTTTGTAATACTGGTAGTAAAATTATCCAATATATATTTCATGAATGTTCTTTTTTATTTCTACCTTCTGTTTTATTCATAACACATACAGACAATTAAAATATTTCTTATATTCTCATGTGCTAAACATTGTAAAAAAAAGAGAAAGTAAAGAAAAGCTGGGATTTGTTTCTTTTCTTTTTTTTTAAAAAAAGCTTTTTTATTTACTTAGTTATTTGTCTTGGTGCTTGCCTAGAACTGGAACTATAGACAGTTGCAAGCTGCCATGTGGGAGCTGGGAATCAAATCTTGGTCCTCTGGAAGAGCAGTTGGTGCTCTTAACTGCTGAGCCATCTCCCCAGCACCGATTTATTTCTTTCAGTTTGAATTTAAATGATATTGGTTTTTACAGGATGATACTACTGTGATACAACTGTACTCTTATTGCCAAGGTAAAAGCAAATGCAAATTAGGCCATGCAATAAGAGATTGTCTTCTACAATTGCATTGAAGAAAATAATTAACACCTAGAATCCACCTACCATTAAAGTTCTTTTTCAACTTCTATAGCATGAACAAAAAATTATTCAACATTTCAATGAGAAACTTGGAAATAATAAGTTAAACATATGCAAGTTTGTTGTAAAACAAACAAGTGAAAGAAAATTACCAAGAATTAGAAATTGAAATAGAAGCAATAAATAAGGCACAAACTGAGACAAGGCTAGAAATAGAAAATCTAAAAAAAAAAGACCAGGAACCACAGATTCAATCATAACCAACAGAATCCAAGAGATGAAAGAGAGAATCTCTGGAATGGAAGACTTAATAGAAGTAATAGATACATGATTTAAAGAAAACACTAAAAACAAAAATGTTGTAACACAAAATGTTCAAGAAATTTGGGATACCATGAAAAGACCAAACCTGAGAATAATTGAAATTAAAGAAGAGAGGAATAACAGCTCAAAGGCACAGAAAATATATTCCACAAAATCTTAGAAGAAAACTTTCCCAACCTAAAGGAGGAAATGCCTATAAAGATACAGGAAGCCAACAAAACACCAAATAGACTAGACCCATGTAAAAAGTCTGCCTGCCAAACTGCATCAACAGAAAAGGACTGAGGCTTTAAAATCCAGACCCCCATCCAGAGGTGAACAGATTCTGATACCTGGTACACCTGTTTGGGTAGTCCCATTCTGGGACCAGGGTCAATTCCTAGAGTCTGATCGTAGCTCTCCCTAGGAGACAGGAGCTAGGGTTTGGCTATGAGGGGCTCCTCCAGCCAGACATAAAAGTGGGGACATTTAACAGCTGGGCCACACCTTCAGGGCAAACTACATCAGCAGAGAAAGACTGAGGCCTTTGAAATTCAGACCCTATCCAGAGCAGACTCAGAGATCAAGCAGACCGCTTACTCAGAAAAGAGAGTAGTCACACAAGTCCACTTGCCACAACTGAATAGGAGCTGCCTAATCATGAAACACTGAAGCCATAGGCATACACCAGTGCAAAAATACATATAACAATATAAAGAACAACAAGGCAACACCAGAAGAAACTGGTGGTTCTAATACTACAAGATATGAACAGAGTAATGAAGAGGAAACAGAAGGAAACAACACCAAAAAAATTATGAAGATTATTGAAGCCTTCAAAGAAGATATAAAAAATTCCCTTAAAGAAATAGAAAAAAAATACAATCAAAAAAATATGGAAGAGATGAATAAATCTTTTGAAGAAAATCAAGAAAAGGTAAACCAAAAAAATGAAAGAACATTCCAGGAGCTAAAAACTGAAATACAAGCAATAAAAAAGACACAAAATGAAGCAAAGGTGGAAATAGAAATTCTAAAGAACAGAGCTGGAGATACAGACACAAGGAAAACCAACAGAATTCAAGAGATGGAGGAAACTCTGGAGTGGAAGACTCAATAGCAGAAATAGATACATCAGTCAAAGAAAATAATAAAATCAAAAAAGCCATAACACGAAATGTTCAGAAAATTTGAGACACCATGAAAAGACCTAACCTGAGAATAATAGAAATAGAAGAAAGAGAAGAATAACAGCTCAAAGGCACAGATAATGTATTCAATAAAATCATAGAAGAGAACTTTCCCAATCTAAAGAAGGAAATGCCTATAAAGTTACAAGCAGCTTACAGAACACCAAATAAATTAGATCACCAAAGAAAGTCTGCTCACCATATAATAATTAATACACAAAACATACAGAACAAAGAAAAATTTTAAGAGCTGCAAGAGAAAAGAGTCAAATTATCTATAAAAACTGACCAATCAGAATAACACCTGGTTATTCAATGGAAACAATTAAAGCAAGAAGGTCTTGGGCAAAAGTTATACAGACACTGAAAGTCCAAGGCTGCAAACCTAGATTAATGTACTCAGCAAAACTATCAGTCACCACAGATGGAGTAAACAAGATATTTCATGACAAAGTCAGATTTAAACAATATGTATCTACAAATTTGGCATTTCAGAAAGCATTAGAGGGAAACCTCCAACCTGAGGATTCCAGATGCACCCATGAAACCACAAACAATCAATAATCCCACCCAAGAAAATCCCAGAGAATGGAAATACAAACAATCCACTACCAATAAACAATTGAAAATAACAATTAGTGGTCACTAATATGCCCTAATACCAATAGAATCAATTCACCTATAAAAAGATACACCCTAGCACGATGGATACAAAAACAGAAGCCATCCTTCTGCCACAGAAGTGGTCGAAAAATGCTTCAAACACAAAGACAAACAAAGGCTCAGAGTAAAGGGTTGGCAAAAGATTTTCCAATTGAATGGCCATAAGAAACATGCTGGGGTTGCCATCCTAATATCTAACAAAGGATACCCTAAACTAAAAGCAATTAAAAGGGACCAAGATAGACATTACTTATTCATCACAGGACAATTTGGTCAAGAGAAGATTTCAATCCTTAGTATTTATGCCTCTAATAAAAGGGTACCTATCTATGTAAAAGAATCACTGCTAAAGCTCAAATACCACAACAATTCTCACACCCTAGTAGTGGGAGACTTCAGTACCATGCTTTCACCAGTGGATAGGTCAACCAGACAGAAACTCAACAGAGAAATTTGGAGTCTAACAGAGGTTATAATTCAAATGGATTTAATAGGTATTTATAGAAGCTTCAACCCAAATGCTAAGGAATATACATATGTCTCAGTACCTCATGGAACTTTCTCTAAAATTGACGACATAATTGGTCATAAAGCAAATATCAATAGATACAAAAAATGGGAATAATCCCTTGTACCATATCAGACCACCAGAGCCTAAAATTAGTATTCAACAACATCAGAAATTATAGAAAGCCTACCAACACATGGAAACTAAATATCACTCAGCTGAACCATCTCTGGGTCAAGGAAGGAATTAACAAAGAAATCAAAGATGTCCTAGAATTGAACAAAAATGTATCCAAAATGCACCCAAATTTATGGGACACGATGAAAGCAGTCTTAAGTCAAAAAAATTTATGGCACTATATGCCTATATAATGAGCCCAGAGTAATCCCACACTAGAGAACTAACAGTTCAACTGAAACCCTTAGTACAATTAGAAACAAACTCACCTAGAAGTAGATGGCTGGAAATGATCATCCTTAGTGCTGAAATCAATACAATTGAAACAAAAAGACCAATACAAAGAATTGATGAATCAAAGAGTTGGTTCTTTGAGAAATTCAACAAGATAGCTAAGACCTTATCCAAACTAATCAAAAAGCAGAGAGAATCTAAATCAACATAATCAAAAATGAAAAGGGGAAAGTGACAACAGACCACCAGGAAATCCAGAACATTTTCAGGTCATATTTTGGAAATCTATATTGCACAAAAATGAAAAACCTAGAAGAAATGGACAGCTTTTTGGACAGGTAACATTCACCAAAATTAAATGGAGAGTAGATTAATTACCTGAACAGACCTATAACCCTAAAGGAAAGTGAAGCTCTCATTATAAGCCTCCCAATTAAAAAAGACCAGGTCCAGATGGATTCAGTGCAGAATTCTAATACATATTCAAAGAAGAATTACTACCATTACTCCTAAAACTATTTCACGCAGTACAAACTGAAGGAATATTGCCAAATTCCTTTTATGAGTCCACAATTATCCTAATACCCAAGCCACTCAAAGATGCAACAAAGAAAAATTACAGACCAATTACCCTCATGAATACTGATGCTAAAATTCTCAACAATATTGTTGCTAAAATTCTCAACAAAATTTTGGCAAATTGTATACAACAACATATAAAAATATAATACAAATGATCAATTAGGCTTGATCCCAGAAATGCAGGGATGGTTCACCATATGAAAAACCATAAATGTCACCTATCATAAAGCAAACTAAAGGAATATAAAACACATGATCATATCCTTAGATGCTGAAAAAACCTGTGACAAAATCCAACACTACTTTATAATAAAAGCCTTGGAGATTGTCAGGAATACAGGAAAAATATCTAAATATAATAAATGTGGTTTATAAGAAGCAGACAGCCAACATCAAACTTAATGGAGGAAAACTCAAAGTAATCCCTCTAAAATCAGGAACTAGACAAGGATGTCATCTCTCTCATTATTTATTCAATATAGTTCTTGAAGTTTTAGCTAAAGCAATAAGAGAATGAAAGGAGATTAAGGGGATACAAATTGGAAAAGAAGAAGTGAAGCTATCTCTATTTGCAGATGATGTGATCATATACATAAGTGACCCACAAAATTCTACCAGGGAGCTTCTACAGCAGATAAACACCTTCAGCAATGTAGCAGGATACAAGATTAATTCAAAGAAATCAGTAGGCCTCCTATACACTAAAGATAATAAGGCTAAAAAAGAAATAAGGGAAACATCTCCATTTATAATCTCTGCAAATAGCATTAAATACCTTGGAGTAACAATAACCAAAGAAGTAACAGATTTACTTGACAAAAATTTTAAGTCACTGAAGAAAGAAATTGAATAGGATATCAGAAAATGGAAAGATTTCCCATGTTCCTGGATAGGTAGGTCTACATAGGAAAAATGACAATCCACCAAAATCAATCTATAGTTTCAATGCACTTCCCATCAAAATCTCAACACAATATTTTATGGCTCTTGAAACACAATACTAAACTTCTTTGGAGTAACAGGAGAACCAGGATAGCCAAAACAATTTCGCTCAACCGAAGATCCTCAGGAGTCAGCACCATCCCCGACTTCAAGTTATACCATAGAGCTACAGCTAAAAAAAAAAGGGGGGGGACCTAGTGCTGTATGCAGAATCCCAGCACACTCTGGAGCAGGGGCAGGTAAACTCTGCCCCTGACCACATCCACAGCTCCTGCTGAGGGAAATCCCACCACTACCTCAAACTGAGCTAACCAACTACAGGGGTCTCTGAAGGGCAGATTCAGACCCCACCCAGAGGTGAGGTGAGGAGGGGGCAAGAGGCCTCAGTGCCTATATCCCAGCCTGGGAAGGAGAGTTGAGCTCCCATTGCTTTCGGTTCCGCTCCCAGGACTGAGTGCTGTCTGCAGAATCCCAGCGCACTCTAAAGCAGGGGCAGGTAAACTCTGCCCCTGACCACATCCACAGCTCCTGCTGAGGGAATTTGCATGGCTACGCACCACGACCTCGAACTGAGTGAACCAACAACTGCGGGGGTCTCTGAAAGACAGAATCAGATCCTGACCAGAAAGGTGACAGGAGGCACACAAACCCGAGTGCCACCATTGACCAGGACACATCTAATCATGAACCACTGGAGCCATGGGCAAACGTCAGTGCAAAAAATTACATAATACTACAAAGGACAACATGGTAACTCCAGAAGAGAGTGGCGATCTTACAAATACAAGACATGAACTGAGCAATGAAGAGGAAAAAGAAGGAAGCAACACCAAAAATTCCTTTTTGATGATCATCGAAGCTCTCAAGGAAGATATGAAAAAAAGCCTTAAAGAAATAGAAGAAAATACAAACAAAAAATTGAAAGAGATGAACAAATCTATGAAAGAAACATGCCAGGAACAAAAAGCTGAAATAAAAGCTGAAATAAAAGCTGAAATAGAAGCAATAAAAAAGGCACAAAATGAGGCAAAAATGGAAATATAAAACCTGAAGAAAAAAACTGTAACCACAGATACAAGCATAACAAAAAGGGTTCAAGAGATGGAAGATAGAATCTCTGAAGTTGAAGACTCAGTAGCTCAAATAGATATATCAGTCAAAGAAAATAGTAAAACTAAAAAAGCCAAAACTCAAAATGTTCAGGAAATCTGGGACACCATGAAAAGACCTAATTTGAGAATAATAGGAATAGAAGAAGGAGAAGAATACCAGCTCAAAGGCACAGATAATGTTTTCAATAAAATCATAGAAGAAAACTTTCCTAACCTGAAGAAGTAAATGCCTATAAAGATACAAGAAGCTTACAGAAAACCAAATAGATAGGATCCCAAAAAAAAGTCAGCGGGCAACATTATAACCAAGACACAAAACATACAGAACAAAGAAAAAATTTTAAGAGCTGCAAAAGAAAAGGGCCAACTCACATATAAAGGCAGATCCATCAGAATAACGCCTGATTATACAATGAAAACGATGAAAGCTAGAAGGGCTTGGTCAGAAGTTATACAGACACTAAAACAGCATGGATGCCAAACTAGAATACTATACCCTGCAAAATTATCAACCATCATAGATAGAGTAAACAAGATATTTCATGACAAAGTCAGACTGAAAGAATATTTATCAACCAATCCAGCACTACACAGAGTATTAGAGGGAAAACTACAACCTAAGGACCCCAGATACATCCACGAAATCACAAACAATCAATAAGTCCACAGAAGAATACTCTAGAGAAAGGAAATACAAACAAGTTGCCAACAAAAATGGCAGGAAATATGAATCAATGGTCACTAATTTCCCTTAATATCAATGGACTCAACTCTCCTATAAAACTTCACACCCTAACAAGATGGATACAACAACAGAAGCCATCCTTCTGTTGCCTACAAGAAACACACCTCAACTGCAAAGACAGACACAGGCTTAGAATAAAGGGTTGGGAAAAGATTTTCCAGTCAAATGGTCCTAAGAAACAAGCAGGGGTTGCAATCCTAATATCTAACAAAATAGACTTTAAGCTAAAAGCAATAAAAAGAGACCAAGAGGGTCACTA